>CATIWC010003365.1:0-87684 GCA_948472305.1 Vicia faba
GTAAAAGTATGTATGTTTATAGGCTTTTTTTTCTATTTATTCGGATTTATATTTTTAAGTTATTTATATTAACAATAAATTATTATAATTATTTTTATGTAGGAGAAATATAATAAAATATAGTATTAAGTATATTTCCTTAAGAAAATATAAGTATAATCATTACTAAAAAAAATTCAATATATATACACGGACAAAATAACATTATTATACTATTCGGCATATTTATTCTCATTGATTTTTCAATTTGTCAATTTATTTAACAGTTACTTGAATTGTTAATTTACAAATGTTTAAGTGAAATAGACTTTTATATAGGTTTGTAGGCTAATCAGACATTAAAAATGACCTAGGCTCAGATCTACAAATAAGCTTATAATAGATTACCGGTTCGTCTTAGACTTTGAATTTTTTAGCTCTCAGACTCAGACTTGATAAAACCTATCTCGGCCCAACCTATTTTTCAATTTATCGATATATTTGTGAATTCATTGAAAAATAAGTCACACCTCTTTATAATTTGAATCTTCATAGGAGTTTGATTAAAAATGAATGAGTAAAAGTATGTATGTTTATAGGCTTTTTTTTCTATTTATTCGGATTTATATTTTTAAGTTATTTATATTAACAATAAATTATTATAATTATTTTTATGTAGGAGAAATATAATAAAATATAGTATTAAGTATATTTCCTTAAGAAAATATAAGTATAATCATTACTAAAAAAAATTCAATATATATACACGGACAAAATAACATTATTATACTATTCGGCATATTTATTCTCATTGATTTTTCAATTTGTCAATTTATTTAACAGTTACTTGAATTGTTAATTTACAAATGTTTAAGTGAAATAGACTTTTATATAGGTTTGTAGGCTAATCAGACATTAAAAATGACTAGGCTCAGATCTACAAATAAGCTTATAATAGATTACCGGTTCGTCTTAGACTTTGAATTTTTTAGCTCTCAGACTCAGACTTGATAAAACCTATCTCGGCCCAACCTATTTTTCAATTTATCGATATATTTGTGAATTCATTGAAAAATAAGTCACACCTCTTTATAATTTGAATCTTCACTAGGAGTTTGATTAAAAATGAATGAGTAAAAGTATGTATGTTTATAGGCTTTTTTTTCTATTTATTCGGATTTATATTTTTAAGTTATTTATATTAACAATAAATTATTATAATTATTTTTATGTAGGAGAAATATAATAAAATATAGTATTAAGTATATTTCCTTAAGAAAATATAAGTATAATCTTTACTAAAAAAAATTCAATATATATACACGGACAAAATAACATTATTATACTATTCGGCATATTTATTCTCATTGATTTTTCAATTTGTCAATTTATTTAACAGTTACTTGAATTGTTAATTTACAAATGTTTAAGTGAAATAGACTTTTATATAGGTTTGTAGGCTAATCAGACATTAAAAATGACTAGGCTCAGATCTACAAATAAGCTTATAATAGATTACCGGTTCGTCTTAGACTTTGAATTTTTTAGCTCTCAGACTCAGACTTGATAAAACCTATCTCGGCCCAACCTATTTTTCAATTTATCGATTTATTTGTGAATTCATTGAAAAACAAGTCACACCTCTTTATAATTTGAATCTTCATAGGAGTTTGATTAAAAATGAATGAGTAAAAGTATGTATGTTTATAGGCTTTTTTTTCTATTTATTCGGATTTATATTTTTAAGTTATTTATATTAACAATAAATTATTATAATTATTTTTATGTAGGAGAAATATAATAAAATATAGTATTAAGTATATTTCCTTAAGAAAATATAAGTATAATCATTACTAAAAAAAATTCAATATATATACACGGACAAAATAACATTATTATACTATTCGGCATATTTATTCTCATTGATTTTTCAATTTGTCAATTTATTTAACAGTTACTTGAATTGTTAATTTACAAATGTTTAAGTGAAATAGACTTTTATATAGGTTTGTAGGCTAATCAGACATTAAAAATGACTAGGCTCAGATCTACAAATAAGCTTATAATAGATTACCGGTTCGTCTTAGACTTTGAATTTTTTAGCTCTCACACTCAGACTTGATAAAACCTATCTCGGCCCAACCTATTTTTCAATTTATCGATTTATTTGTGAATTCATTGAAAAATAAGTCACACCTCTTTATAATTTGAATCTTCATAGGAGTTTGATTAAAAATGAATGAGTAAAAGTATGTATGTTTATAGGCTTTTTTTTCTATTTATTCGGATTTATATTTTAAGTTATTTATATTAACAATAAATTATTATAATTATTTTTATGTAGGAGAAATATAATAAAATATAGTATTAAGTATATTTCCTTAAGAAAATATAAGTATAATCATTACTAAAAAAAATTCAATATATATACACGGACAAAATAACATTATTATACTATTCGGCATATTTATTCTCATTGATTTTTCAATTTGTCAATTTATTTAACGTTACTTGAATTGTTAATTTACAAATGTTTAAGTGAAATAGACTTTTATATAGGTTTGTAGGCTAATCAGACATTAAAAATGACTAGGCTCAGATCTACAAATAAGCTTATAATAGATTACCGGTTCGTCTTAGACTTTGAATTTTTTAGCTCTCAGACTCAGACTTGATAAAACCTATCTCGGCCCAACCTATTTTTCAATTTATCGATTTATTTGTGAATTCATTGAAAAACAAGTCACACCTCTTTATAATTTGAATCTTCATAGGAGTTTGATTAAAAATGAATGAGTAAAAGTATGTATGTTTATAGGCTTTTTTTTCTATTTATTCGGATTTATATTTTTAAGTTATTTATATTAACAATAAATTATTATAATTATTTTTATGTAGGAGAAATATAATAAAATATAGTATTAAGTATATTTCCTTAAGAAAATATAAGTATAATCATTACTAAAAAAAATTCAATATATATACACGGACAAAATAACATTATTATACTATTCGGCATATTTATTCTCATTGATTTTTCAATTTGTCAATTTATTTAACGTTACTTGAATTGTTAATTTACAAATGTTTAAGTGAAATAGACTTTTATATAGGTTTGTAGGCTAATCAGACATTAAAAATGACTAGGCTCAGATCTACAAATAAGCTTATAATAGATTACCGGTTCGTCTTAGACTTTGAATTTTTTAGCTCTCAGACTCAGACTTGATAAAACCTATCTCGGCCCAACCTATTTTTCAATTTATCGATTTATTTGTGAATTCATTGAAAAACAAGTCACACCTCTTTATAATTTGAATCTTCATAGGAGTTTGATTAAAAATGAATGAGTAAAAGTATGTATGTTTATAGGCTTTTTTTTCTATTTATTCGGATTTATATTTTTAAGTTATTTATATTAACAATAAATTATTATAATTATTTTTATGTAGGAGAAATATAATAAAATATAGTATTAAGTATATTTCCTTAAGAAAATATAAGTATAATCATTACTAAAAAAAATTCAATATATATACACGGACAAAATAACATTATTATACTATTCGGCATATTTATTCTCATTGATTTTTCAATTTGTCAATTTATTTAACGTTACTTGAATTGTTAATTTACAAATGTTTAAGTGAAATAGACTTTTATATAGGTTTGTAGGCTAATCAGACATTAAAAATGACTAGGCTCAGATCTACAAATAAGCTTATAATAGATTACCGGTTCGTCTTAGACTTTGAATTTTTTAGCTCTCACACTCAGACTTGATAAAACCTATCTCGGCCCAACCTATTTTTCAATTTATCGATTTATTTGTGAATTCATTGAAAAATAAGTCACACCTCTTTATAATTTGAATCTTCATAGGAGTTTGATTAAAAATGAATGAGTAAAAGTATGTATGTTTATAGGCTTTTTTTTTCTATTTATTCGGATTTATATTTTTAAGTTATTTATATTAACAATAAATTATTATAATTATTTTTATGTAGGAGAAATATAATAAAATATAGTATTAAGTATATTTCCTTAAGAAAATATAAGTATAATCATTACTAAAAAAAATTCAATATATATACACGGACAAAATAACATTATTATACTATTCGGCATATTTATTCTCATTGATTTTTCAATTTGTCAATTTATTTAACGTTACTTGAATTGTTAATTTACAAATGTTTAAGTGAAATAGACTTTTATATAGGTTTGTAGGCTAATCAGACATTAAAAATGACTAGGCTCAGATCTACAAATAAGCTTATAATAGATTACCGGTTCGTCTTAGACTTTGAATTTTTTAGCTCTCAGACTCAGACTTGATAAAACCTATCTCGGCCCAACCTATTTTTCAATTTATCGATTTATTTGTGAATTCATTGAAAAATAAGTCACACCTCTTTATAATTTGAATCTTCATAGGAGTTTGATTAAAAATGAATGAGTAAAAGTATGTATGTTTATAGGCTTTTTTTTCTATTTATTCGGATTTATATTTTTAAGTTATTTATATTAACAATAAATTATTATAATTATTTTTATGTAGGAGAAATATAATAAAATATAGTATTAAGTATATTTCCTTAAGAAAATATAAGTATAATCATTACTAAAAAAAATTCAATATATATACACGGACAAAATAACATTATTATACTATTCGGCATATTTATTCTCATTGATTTTTCAATTTGTCAATTTATTTAACGTTACTTGAATTGTTAATTTACAAATGTTTAAGTGAAATAGACTTTTATATAGGTTTTGTAGGCTAATCAGACATTAAAAATGACTAGGCTCAGATCTACAAATAAGCTTATAATAGATTACCGGTTCGTCTTAGACTTTGAATTTTTTAGCTCTCAGACTCAGACTTGATAAAACCTATCTCGGCCCAACCTATTTTTCAATTTATCGATTTATTTGTGAATTCATTGAAAAATAAGTCACACCTCTTTATAATTTGAATCTTCATAGGAGTTTGATTAAAAATGAATGAGTAAAAGTATGTATGTTTATAGGCTTTTTTTTCTATTTATTCGGATTTATATTTTTAAGTTATTTATATTAACAATAAATTATTATAATTATTTTTATGTAGGAGAAATATAATAAAATATAGTATTAAGTATATTTCCTTAAGAAAATATAAGTATAATCATTACTAAAAAAAATTCAATATATATACACGGACAAAATAACATTATTATACTATTCGGCATATTTATTCTCATTGATTTTTCAATTTGTCAATTTATTTAACGTTACTTGAATTGTTAATTTACAAATGTTTAAGTGAAATAGACTTTTATATAGGTTTGTAGGCTAATCAGACATTAAAAATGACTAGGCTCAGATCTACAAATAAGCTTATAATAGATTACCGGTTTGTCTTAGACTTTGAATTTTTTAGCTCTCAGACTCAGACTTGATAAAACCTATCTCGGCCCAACCTATTTTTCAATTTATCGATTTATTTGTGAATTCATTGAAAAATAAGTCACACCTCTTTATAATTTGAATCTTCATAGGAGTTTGATTAAAAATGAATGAGTAAAAGTATGTATGTTTATAGGCTTTTTTTTCTATTTATTCGGATTTATATTTTTAAGTTATTTATATTAACAATAAATTATTATAATTATTTTTATGTAGGAGAAATATAATAAAATATAGTATTAAGTATATTTCCTTAAGAAAATATAAGTATAATCATTACTAAAAAAAATTCAATATATATACACGGACAAAATAACATTATTATACTATTCGGCATATTTATTCTCATTGATTTTTCAATTTGTCAATTTATTTAACGTTAGTTGAATTGTTAATTTACAAATGTTTAAGTGAAATAGACTTTTATATAGGTTTGTAGGCTAATCAGACATTAAAAATGACTAGGCTCAGATCTACAAATAAGCTTATAATAGATTACCGGTTCGTCTTAGACTTTGAATTTTTTAGCTCTCAGACTCAGACTTGATAAAACCTATCTCGGCCCAACCTATTTTTCAATTTATCGATTTATTTGTGAATTCATTGAAAAATAAGTCACACCTCTTTATAATTTGAATCTTCATAGGAGTTTGATTAAAAATGAATGAGTAAAAGTATGTATGTTTATAGGCTTTTTTTTCTATTTATTCGGATTTATATTTTTAAGTTATTTATATTAACAATAAATTATTATAATTATTTTTATGTAGGAGAAATATAATAAAATATAGTATTAAGTATATTTCCTTAAGAAAATATAAGTATAATCATTACTAAAAAAAATTCAATATATATACACGGACAAAATAACATTATTATACTATTCGGCATATTTATTCTCATTGATTTTTCAATTTGTCAATTTATTTAACGTTACTTGAATTGTTAATTTACAAATGTTTAAGTGAAATAGACTTTTATATAGGTTTGTAGGCTAATCAGACATTAAAAATGACTAGGCTCAGATCTACAAATAAGCTTATAATAGATTACCGGTTTGTCTTAGACTTTGAATTTTTTAGCTCTCAGACTCAGACTTGATAAAACCTATCTCGGCCCAACCTATTTTTCAATTTATCGATTTATTTGTGAATTCATTGAAAAATAAGTCACACCTCTTTATAATTTGAATCTTCATAGGAGTTTGATTAAAAATGAATGAGTAAAAGTATGTATGTTTATAGGCTTTTTTTTCTATTTATTCGGATTTATATTTTTAAGTTATTTATATTAACAATAAATTATTATAATTATTTTTATGTAGGAGAAATATAATAAAATATAGTATTAAGTATATTTCCTTAAGAAAATATAAGTATAATCATTACTAAAAAAAATTCAATATATATACACGGACAAAATAACATTATTATACTATTCGGCATATTTATTCTCATTGATTTTTCAATTTGTCAATTTATTTAACGTTAGTTGAATTGTTAATTTACAAATGTTTAAGTGAAATAGACTTTTATATAGGTTTGTAGGCTAATCAGACATTAAAAATGACTAGGCTCAGATCTACAAATAAGCTTATAATAGATTACCGGTTCGTCTTAGACTTTGAATTTTTTAGCTCTCAGACTCAGACTTGATAAAACCTATCTCGGCCCAACCTATTTTTCAATTTATCGATTTATTTGTGAATTCATTGAAAAACAAGTCACACCTCTTTATAATTTGAATCTTCATAGGAGTTTGATTAAAAATGAATGAGTAAAAGTATGTATGTTTATAGGCTTTTTTTTCTATTTATTCGGATTTATATTTTTAAGTTATTTATATTAACAATAAATTATTATAATTATTTTTATGTAGGAGAAATATAATAAAATATAGTATTAAGTATATTTCCTTAAGAAAATATAAGTATAATCATTACTAAAAAAAATTCAATATATATACACGGACAAAATAACATTATTATACTATTCGGCATATTTATTCTCATTGATTTTTCAATTTGTCAATTTATTTAACGTTACTTGAATTGTTAATTTACAAATGTTTAAGTGAAATAGACTTTTATATAGGTTTGTAGGCTAATCAGACATTAAAAATGACTAGGCTCAGATCTACAAATAAGCTTATAATAGATTACCGGTTCGTCTTAGACTTTGAATTTTTTAGCTCTCAGACTCAGACTTGATAAAACCTATCTCGGCCCAACCTATTTTTCAATTTATCGATTTATTTGTGAATTCATTGAAAAACAAGTCACACCTCTTTATAATTTGAATCTTCATAGGAGTTTGATTAAAAATGAATGAGTAAAAGTATGTATGTTTATAGGCTTTTTTTTCTATTTATTCGGATTTATATTTTTAAGTTATTTATATTAACAATAAATTATTATAATTATTTTTATGTAGGAGAAATATAATAAAATATAGTATTAAGTATATTTCCTTAAGAAAATATAAGTATAATCATTACTAAAAAAAATTCAATATATATACACGGACAAAATAACATTATTATACTATTCGGCATATTTATTCTCATTGATTTTTCAATTTGTCAATTTATTTAACGTTAGTTGAATTGTTAATTTACAAATGTTTAAGTGAAATAGACTTTTATATAGGTTTGTAGGCTAATCAGACATTAAAAATGACTAGGCTCAGATCTACAAATAAGCTTATAATAGATTACCGGTTCGTCTTAGACTTTGAATTTTTTAGCTCTCAGACTCAGACTTGATAAAACCTATCTCGGCCCAACCTATTTTTCAATTTATCGATTTATTTGTGAATTCATTGAAAAACAAGTCACACCTCTTTATAATTTGAATCTTCATAGGAGTTTGATTAAAAATGAATGAGTAAAAGTATGTATGTTTATAGGCTTTTTTTTCTATTTATTCGGATTTATATTTTTAAGTTATTTATATTAACAATAAATTATTATAATTATTTTTATGTAGGAGAAATATAATAAAATATAGTATTAAGTATATTTCCTTAAGAAAATATAAGTATAATCATTACTAAAAAAAATTCAATATATATACACGGACAAAATAACATTATTATACTATTCGGCATATTTATTCTCATTGATTTTTCAATTTGTCAATTTATTTAACGTTACTTGAATTGTTAATTTACAAATGTTTAAGTGAAATAGACTTTTATATAGGTTTGTAGGCTAATCAGACATTAAAAATGACTAGGCTCAGATCTACAAATAAGCTTATAATAGATTACCGGTTTGTCTTAGACTTTGAATTTTTTAGCTCTCAGACTCAGACTTGATAAAACCTATCTCGGCCCAACCTATTTTTCAATTTATCGATTTATTTGTGAATTCATTGAAAAATAAGTCACACCTCTTTATAATTTGAATCTTCATAGGAGTTTGATTAAAAATGAATGAGTAAAAGTATGTATGTTTATAGGCTTTTTTTTCTATTTATTCGGATTTATATTTTTAAGTTATTTATATTAACAATAAATTATTATAATTATTTTTATGTAGGAGAAATATAATAAAATATAGTATTAAGTATATTTCCTTAAGAAAATATAAGTATAATCATTACTAAAAAAAATTCAATATATATACACGGACAAAATAACATTATTATACTATTCGGCATATTTATTCTCATTGATTTTTCAATTTGTCAATTTATTTAACGTTAGTTGAATTGTTAATTTACAAATGTTTAAGTGAAATAGACTTTTATATAGGTTTGTAGGCTAATCAGACATTAAAAATGACTAGGCTCAGATCTACAAATAAGCTTATAATAGATTACCGGTTCGTCTTAGACTTTGAATTTTTTAGCTCTCAGACTCAGACTTGATAAAACCTATCTCGGCCCAACCTATTTTTCAATTTATCGATTTATTTGTGAATTCATTGAAAAATAAGTCACACCTCTTTATAATTTGAATCTTCATAGGAGTTTGATTAAAAATGAATGAGTAAAAGTATGTATGTTTATAGGCTTTTTTTTCTATTTATTCGGATTTATATTTTTAAGTTATTTATATTAACAATAAATTATTATAATTATTTTTATGTAGGAGAAATATAATAAAATATAGTATTAAGTATATTTCCTTAAGAAAATATAAGTATAATCATTACTAAAAAAAATTCAATATATATACACGGACAAAATAACATTATTATACTATTCGGCATATTTATTCTCATTGATTTTTCAATTTGTCAATTTATTTAACATTACTTGAATTGTTAATTTACAAATGTTTAAGTGAAATAGACTTTTATATAGGTTTGTAGGCTAATCAGACATTAAAAATGACTAGGCTCAGATCTACAAATAAGCTTATAATAGATTACCGGTTTGTCTTAGACTTTGAATTTTTTAGCTCTCAGACTCAGACTTGATAAAACCTATCTCGGCCCAACCTATTTTTCAATTTATCGATTTATTTGTGAATTCATTGAAAAATAAGTCACACCTCTTTATAATTTGAATCTTCATAGGAGTTTGATTAAAAATGAATGAGTAAAAGTATGTATGTTTATAGGCTTTTTTTTCTATTTATTCGGATTTATATTTTTAAGTTATTTATATTAACAATAAATTATTATAATTATTTTTATGTAGGAGAAATATAATAAAATATAGTATTAAGTATATTTCCTTAAGAAAATATAAGTATAATCATTACTAAAAAAAATTCAATATATATACACGGACAAAATAACATTATTATACTATTCGGCATATTTATTCTCATTGATTTTTCAATTTGTCAATTTATTTAACGTTACTTGAATTGTTAATTTACAAATGTTTAAGTGAAATAGACTTTTATATAGGTTTGTAGGCTAATCAGACATTAAAAATGACTAGGCTCAGATCTACAAATAAGCTTATAATAGATTACCGGTTCGTCTTAGACTTTGAATTTTTTAGCTCTCACACTCAGACTTGATAAATCCTATCTCGGCCCAACCTATTTTTCAATTTATCGATTTATTTGTGAATTCATTGAAAAACAAGTCACACCCCTTTATAATTTGAATCTTCATAGGAGTTTGATTAAAAATGAATGAGTAAAAGTATGTATGTTTATAGGCTTTTTTTTCTATTTATTCGGATTTATATTTTTAAGTTATTTATATTAACAATAAATTATTATAATTATTTTTATGTAGGAGAAATATAATAAACTATAGTATTAAGTATATTTCCTTAAGAAAATATAAGTATAATCATTACTAAAAAAAATTCAATATATATACACGGACAAAATAACATTATTATACTATTCGGCATATTTATTCTCATTGATTTTTCAATTTGTCAATTTATTTAACATTACTTGAATTGTTAATTTACAAATGTTTAAGTGAAATAGACTTTTATATAGGTTTGTAGGCTAATCAGACATTAAAAATGACTAGGCTCAGATCTACAAATAAGCTTATAATAGATTACCGGTTCGTCTTAGACTTTGAATTTTTTAGCTCTCAGACTCAGACTTGATAAAACCTATCTCGGCCCAACCTATTTTTCAATTTATCGATTTATTTGTGAATTCATTGAAAAATAAGTCACACCTCTTTATAATTTGAATCTTCATAGGAGTTTGATTAAAAATGAATGAGTAAAAGTATGTATGTTTATAGGCTTTTTTTTCTATTTATTTTGATTTATATTTTTAAGTTATTTATATTAACAATAAATTATTATAATTATTTTTATGTAGGAGAAATATAATAAAATATAGTATTAAGTATATTTCCTTAAGAAAATATAAGTATAATCATTACTAAAAAAAATTCAATATATATACACGGACAAAATAACATTATTATACTATTCGGCATATTTATTCTCATTGATTTTTCAATTTGTCAATTTATTTAACGTTACTTGAATTGTTAATTTACAAATGTTTAAGTGAAATAGACTTTTATATAGGTTTGTAGGCTAATCAGACATTAAAAATGACTAGGCTCAGATCTACAAATAAGCTTATAATAGATTACCGGTTCGTCTTAGACTTTGAATTTTTTAGCTCTCACACTCAGACTTGATAAAACCTATCTCGGCCCAACCTATTTTTCAATTTATCGATTTATTTGTGAATTCATTGAAAAACAAGTCACACCTCTTTATAATTTGAATCTTCATAGGAGTTTGATTAAAAATGAATGAGTAAAAGTATGTATGTTTATAGGCTTTTTTTTCTATTTATTCGGATTTATATTTTTAAGTTATTTATATTAACAATAAATTATTATAATTATTTTTATGTAGGAGAAATATAATAAAATATAGTATTAAGTATATTTCCTTAAGAAAATATAAGTATAATCATTACTAAAAAAAATTCAATATATATACACGGACAAAATAACATTATTATACTATTCGGCATATTTATTCTCATTGATTTTTCAATTTGTCAATTTATTTAACATTACTTGAATTGTTAATTTACAAATGTTTAAGTGAAATAGACTTTTATATAGGTTTGTAGGCTAATCAGACATTAAAAATGACTAGGCTCAGATCTACAAATAAGCTTATAATAGATTACCGGTTCGTCTTAGACTTTGAATTTTTTAGCTCTCAGACTCAGACTTGATAAAACCTATCTCGGCCCAACCTATTTTTCAATTTATCGATTTATTTGTGAATTCATTGAAAAATAAGTCACACCTCTTTATAATTTGAATCTTCATAGGAGTTTGATTAAAAATGAATGAGTAAAAGTATGTATGTTTATAGGCTTTTTTTTCTATTTATTCGGATTTATATTTTTAAGTTATTTATATTAACAATAAATTATTATAATTATTTTTATGTAGGAGAAATATAATAAAATATAGTATTAAGTATATTTCCTTAAGAAAATATAAGTATAATCATTACTAAAAAAAATTCAATATATATACACGGACAAAATAACATTATTATACTATTCGGCATATTTATTCTCATTGATTTTTCAATTTGTCAATTTATTTAACATTACTTGAATTGTTAATTTACAAATGTTTAAGTGAAATAGACTTTTATATAGGTTTGTAGGCTAATCAGACATTAAAAATGACTAGGCTCAGATCTACAAATAAGCTTATAATAGATTACCGGTTCGTCTTAGACTTTGAATTTTTTAGCTCTCAGACTCAGACTTGATAAAACCTATCTCGGCCCAACCTATTTTTCAATTTATCGATTTATTTGTGAATTCATTGAAAAACAAGTCACACCTCTTTATAATTTGAATCTTCATAGGAGTTTGATTAAAAATGAATGAGTAAAAGTATGTATGTTTATAGGCTTTTTTTTCTATTTATTCGGATTTATATTTTTAAGTTATTTATATTAACAATAAATTATTATAATTATTTTTATGTAGGAGAAATATAATAAAATATAGTATTAAGTATATTTCCTTAAGAAAATATAAGTATAATCATTACTAAAAAAAATTCAATATATATACACGGACAAAATAACATTATTATACTATTCGGCATATTTATTCTCATTGATTTTTCAATTTGTCAATTTATTTAACATTACTTGAATTGTTAATTTACAAATGTTTAAGTGAAATAGACTTTTATATAGGTTTGTAGGCTAATCAGACATTAAAACTGACTAGGCTCAGATCTACAAATAAGCTTATAATAGATTACCGGTTCGTCTTAGACTTTGAATTTTTTAGCTCTCAGACTCAGACTTGATAAAACCTATCTCGGCCCAACCTATTTTTCAATTTATCGATTTATTTGTGAATTCATTGAAAAATAAGTCACACCTCTTTATAATTTGAATCTTCATAGGAGTTTGGTTAAAAATGAATGAGTAAAAGTATGTATGTTTATAGGCTTTTTTTTCTATTTATTCGGATTTATATTTTTAAGTTATTTATATTAACAATAAATTATTATAATTATTTTTATGTAGGAGAAATATAATAAAATATAGTATTAAGTATATTTCCTTAAGAAAATATAAGTATAATCATTACTAAAAAAAATTCAATATATATACACGGACAAAATAACATTATTATACTATTCGGCATATTTATTCTCATTGATTTTTCAATTTGTCAATTTATTTAACATTACTTGAATTGTTAATTTACAAATGTTTAAGTGAAATAGACTTTTATATAGGTTTGTAGGCTAATCAGACATTAAAAATGACTAGGCTCAGATCTACAAATAAGCTTATAATAGATTACCGGTTCGTCTTAGACTTTGAATTTTTTAGCTCTCAGACACAGACTTGATAAAACCTATCTCGGCCCAACCTATTTTTCAATTTATCGATTTATTTGTGAATTCATTGAAAAATAAGTCACACCTCTTTATAATTTGAATCTTCATAGGAGTTTGATTAAAAATGAATGAGTAAAAGTATGTATGTTTATAGGCTTTTTTTTCTATTTATTCGGATTTATATTTTTAAGTTATTTATATTAACAATAAATTATTATAATTATTTTTATGTAGGAGAAATATAATAAAATATAGTATTAAGTATATTTCCTTAAGAAAACATAAGTATAATCATTACTAAAAAAAATTCAATATATATACACGGACAAAATAACATTATTATACTATTCGGCATATTTATTCTCATTGATTTTTCAATTTGTCAATTTATTTAACATTACTTGAATTGTTAATTTACAAATGTTTAAGTGAAATAGACTTTTATATAGGTTTGTAGGCTAATCAGACATTAAAAATGACTAGGCTCAGATCTACAAATAAGCTTATAATAGATTACCGGTTCGTCTTAGACTTTGAATTTTTTAGCTCTCAGACTCAGACTTGATAAAACCTATCTCGGCCCAACCTATTTTTCAATTTATCGATTTATTTGTGAATTCATTGAAAAATAAGTCACACCTCTTTATAATTTGAATCTTCATAGGAGTTTGATTAAAAATGAATGAGTAAAAGTATGTATGTTTATAGGCTTTTTTTTCTATTTATTCTGATTTATATTTTTAAGTTATTTATATTAACAATAAATTATTATAATTATTTTTATGTAGGAGAAATATAATAAAATATAGTATTAAGTATATTTCCTTAAGAAAATATAAGTATAATCATTACTAAAAAAAATTCAATATATATACACGGACAAAATAACATTATTATACTATTCGGCATATTTATTCTCATTGATTTTTCAATTTGTCAATTTATTTAACATTACTTGAATTGTTAATTTACAAATGTTTAAGTGAAATAGACTTTTATATAGGTTTGTAGGCTAATCAGACATTAAAAATGACTAGGCTCAGATCTACAAATAAGCTTATAATAGATTACCGGTTCGTCTTAGACTTTGAATTTTTTAGCTCTCAGACTCAGACTTGATAAAACCTATCTCGGCCCAACCTATTTTTCAATTTATCGATTTATTTGTGAATTCATTGAAAAATAAGTCACACCTCTTTATAATTTGAATCTTCATAGGAGTTTGATTAAAAATGAATGAGTAAAAGTATGTATGTTTATAGGCTTTTTTTTCTATTTATTCGGATTTATATTTTTAAGTTATTTATATTAACAATAAATTATTATAATTATTTTTATGTAGGAGAAATATAATAAAATATAGTATTAAGTATATTTCCTTAAGAAAACATAAGTATAATCATTACTAAAAAAAATTCAATATATATACACGGACAAAATAACATTATTATACTATTCGGCATATTTATTCTCATTGATTTTTCAATTTGTCAATTTATTTAACATTACTTGAATTGTTAATTTACAAATGTTTAAGTGAAATAGACTTTTATATAGGTTTGTAGGCTAATCAGACATTAAAAATGACTAGGCTCAGATCTACAAATAAGCTTATAATAGATTACCGGTTCGTCTTAGACTTTGAATTTTTTAGCTCTCAGACTCAGACTTGATAAAACCTATCTCGGCCCAACCTATTTTTCAATTTATCGATTTATTTGTGAATTCATTGAAAAATAAGTCACACCTCTTTATAATTTGAATCTTCATAGGAGTTTGATTAAAAATGAATGAGTAAAAGTATGTATGTTTATAGGCTTTTTTTTCTATTTATTCTGATTTATATTTTTAAGTTATTTATATTAACAATAAATTATTATAATTATTTTTATGTAGGAGAAATATAATAAAATATAGTATTAAGTATATTTCCTTAAGAAAATATAAGTATAATCATTACTAAAAAAAATTCAATATATATACACGGACAAAATAACATTATTATACTATTCGGCATATTTATTCTCATTGATTTTTCAATTTGTCAATTTATTTAACATTACTTGAATTGTTAATTTACAAATGTTTAAGTGAAATAGACTTTTATATAGGTTTGTAGGCTAATCAGACATTAAAAATGACTAGGCTCAGATCTACAAATAAGCTTATAATAGATTACCGGTTCGTCTTAGACTTTGAATTTTTTAGCTCTCAGACTCAGACTTGATAAAACCTATCTCGGCCCAACCTATTTTTCAATTTATCGATTTATTTGTGAATTCATTGAAAAATAAGTCACACCTCTTTATAATTTGAATCTTCATAGGAGTTTGATTAAAAATGAATGAGTAAAAGTATGTATGTTTATAGGCTTTTTTTTCTATTTATTCGGATTTATATTTTTAAGTTATTTATATTAACAATAAATTATTATAATTATTTTTATGTAGGAGAAATATAATAAAATATAGTATTAAGTATATTTCCTTAAGAAAATATAAGTATAATCATTACTAAAAAAAATTCAATATATATACACGGACAAAATAACATTATTATACTATTCGGCATATTTATTCTCATTGATTTTTCAATTTGTCAATTTATTTAACATTACTTGAATTGTTAATTTACAAATGTTTAAGTGAAATAGACTTTTATATAGGTTTGTAGGCTAATCAGACATTAAAAATGACTAGGCTCAGATCTACAAATAAGCTTATAATAGATTACCGGTTCGTCTTAGACTTTGAATTTTTTAGCTCTCAGACTCAGACTTGATAAAACCTATCTCGGCCCAACCTATTTTTCAATTTATCGATTTATTTGTGAATTCATTGAAAAATAAGTCACACCTCTTTATAATTTGAATCTTCATAGGAGTTTGATTAAAAATGAATGAGTAAAAGTATGTATGTTTATAGGCTTTTTTTTCTATTTATTCGGATTTATATTTTTAAGTTATTTATATTAACAATAAATTATTATAATTATTTTTATGTAGGAGAAATATAATAAAATATAGTATTAAGTATATTTCCTTAAGAAAATATAAGTATAATCATTACTAAAAAAAATTCAATATATATACACGGACAAAATAACATTATTATACTATTCGGCATATTTATTCTCATTGATTTTTCAATTTGTCAATTTATTTAACATTACTTGAATTGTTAATTTACAAATGTTTAAGTGAAATAGACTTTTATATAGGTTTGTAGGCTAATCAGACATTAAAAATGACTAGGCTCAGATCTACAAATAAGCTTATAATAGATTACCGGTTCGTCTTAGACTTTGAATTTTTTAGCTCTCAGACACAGACTTGATAAAACCTATCTCGGCCCAACCTATTTTTCAATTTATCGATTTATTTGTGAATTCATTGAAAAATAAGTCACACCTCTTTATAATTTGAATCTTCATAGGAGTTTGATTAAAAATGAATGAGTAAAAGTATGTATGTTTATAGGCTTTTTTTTCTATTTATTCGGATTTATATTTTTAAGTTATTTATATTAACAATAAATTATTATAATTATTTTTATGTAGGAGAAATATAATAAAATATAGTATTAAGTATATTTCCTTAAGAAAACATAAGTATAATCATTACTAAAAAAAATTCAATATATATACACGGACAAAATAACATTATTATACTATTCGGCATATTTATTCTCATTGATTTTTCAATTTGTCAATTTATTTAACATTACTTGAATTGTTAATTTACAAATGTTTAAGTGAAATAGACTTTTATATAGGTTTGTAGGCTAATCAGACATTAAAAATGACTAGGCTCAGATCTACAAATAAGCTTATAATAGATTACCGGTTCGTCTTAGACTTTGAATTTTTTAGCTCTCAGACTCAGACTTGATAAAACCTATCTCGGCCCAACCTATTTTTCAATTTATCGATTTATTTGTGAATTCATTGAAAAATAAGTCACACCTCTTTATAATTTGAATCTTCATAGGAGTTTGATTAAAAATGAATGAGTAAAAGTATGTATGTTTATAGGCTTTTTTTTCTATTTATTCTGATTTATATTTTTAAGTTATTTATATTAACAATAAATTATTATAATTATTTTTATGTAGGAGAAATATAATAAAATATAGTATTAAGTATATTTCCTTAAGAAAATATAAGTATAATCATTACTAAAAAAAATTCAATATATATACACGGACAAAATAACATTATTATACTATTCGGCATATTTATTCTCATTGATTTTTCAATTTGTCAATTTATTTAACATTACTTGAATTGTTAATTTACAAATGTTTAAGTGAAATAGACTTTTATATAGGTTTGTAGGCTAATCAGACTTTAAAAATGACTAGGCTCAGATCTACAAATAAGCTTATAATAGATTACCGGTTCGTCTTAGACTTTGAATTTTTTAGCTCTCAGACTCAGACTTGATAAAACCTATCTCGGCCCAACCTATTTTTCAATTTATCGATTTATTTGTGAATTCATTGAAAAATAAGTCACACCTCTTTATAATTTGAATCTTCATAGGAGTTTGATTAAAAATGAATGAGTAAAAGTATGTATGTTTATAGGCTTTTTTTTCTATTTATTCGGATTTATATTTTTAAGTTATTTATATTAACAATAAATTATTATAATTATTTTTATGTAGGAGAAATATAATAAAATATAGTATTAAGTATATTTCCTTAAGAAAATATAAGTATAATCATTACTAAAAAAAATTCAATATATATACACGGACAAAATAACATTATTATACTATTCGGCATATTTATTCTCATTGATTTTTCAATTTGTCAATTTATTTAACATTACTTGAATTGTTAATTTACAAATGTTTAAGTGAAATAGACTTTTATATAGGTTTGTAGGCTAATCAGACATTAAAAATGACTAGGCTCAGATCTACAAATAAGCTTATAATAGATTACCGGTTCGTCTTAGACTTTGAATTTTTTAGCTCTCAGACTCAGACTTGATAAAACCTATCTCGGCCCAACCTATTTTTCAATTTATCGATTTATTTGTGAATTCATTGAAAAATAAGTCACACCTCTTTATAATTTGAATCTTCATAGGAGTTTGGTTAAAAATGAATGAGTAAAAGTATGTATGTTTATAGGCTTTTTTTTCTATTTATTCGGATTTATATTTTTAAGTTATTTATATTAACAATAAATTATTATAATTATTTTTATGTAGGAGAAATATAATAAAATATAGTATTAAGTATATTTCCTTAAGAAAATATAAGTATAATCATTACTAAAAAAAATTCAATATATATACACGGACAAAATAACATTATTATACTATTCGGCATATTTATTCTCATTGATTTTTCAATTTGTCAATTTATTTAACATTACTTGAATTGTTAATTTACAAATGTTTAAGTGAAATAGACTTTTATATAGGTTTGTAGGCTAATCAGACATTAAAAATGACTAGGCTCAGATCTACAAATAAGCTTATAATAGATTACCGGTTCGTCTTAGACTTTGAATTTTTTAGCTCTCAGACACAGACTTGATAAAACCTATCTCGGCCCAACCTATTTTTCAATTTATCGATTTATTTGTGAATTCATTGAAAAATAAGTCACACCTCTTTATAATTTGAATCTTCATAGGAGTTTGATTAAAAATGAATGAGTAAAAGTATGTATGTTTATAGGCTTTTTTTTCTATTTATTCGGATTTATATTTTTAAGTTATTTATATTAACAATAAATTATTATAATTATTTTTATGTAGGAGAAATATAATAAAATATAGTATTAAGTATATTTCCTTAAGAAAACATAAGTATAATCATTACTAAAAAAAATTCAATATATATACACGGACAAAATAACATTATTATACTATTCGGCATATTTATTCTCATTGATTTTTCAATTTGTCAATTTATTTAACATTACTTGAATTGTTAATTTACAAATGTTTAAGTGAAATAGACTTTTATATAGGTTTGTAGGCTAATCAGACATTAAAAATGACTAGGCTCAGATCTACAAATAAGCTTATAATAGATTACCGGTTCGTCTTAGACTTTGAATTTTTTAGCTCTCAGACTCAGACTTGATAAAACCTATCTCGGCCCAACCTATTTTTCAATTTATCGATTTATTTGTGAATTCATTGAAAAACAAGTCACACCTCTTTATAATTTGAATCTTCATAGGAGTTTGGTTAAAAATGAATGAGTAAAAGTATGTATGTTTATAGGCTTTTTTTTCTATTTATTCGGATTTATATTTTTAAGTTATTTATATTAACAATAAATTATTATAATTATTTTTATGTAGGAGAAATATAATAAAATATAGTATTAAGTATATTTCCTTAAGAAAATATAAGTATAATCATTACTAAAAAAAATTCAATATATATACACGGACAAAATAACATTATTATACTATTCGGCATATTTATTCTCATTGATTTTTCAATTTGTCAATTTATTTAACGTTACTTGAATTGTTAATTTACAAATGTTTAAGTGAAATAGACTTTTATATAGGTTTGTAGGCTAATCAGACATTAAAAATGACTAGGCTCAGATCTACAAATAAGCTTATAATAGATTACCGGTTCGTCTTAGACTTTGAATTTTTTAGCTCTCAGACTCAGACTTGATAAAACCTATCTCGGCCCAACCTATTTTTCAATTTATCGATTTATTTGTGAATTCATTGAAAAATAAGTCACACCTCTTTATAATTTGAATCTTCATAGGAGTTTGATTAAAAATGAATGAGTAAAATTATGTATGTTTATAGGCTTTTTTTTCTATTTATTCGGATTTATATTTTTAAGTTATTTATATTAACAATAAATTATTATAATTATTTTTATGTAGGAGAAATATAATAAAATATAGTATTAAGTATATTTCCTTAAGAAAATATAAGTATAATCATTACTAAAAAAAATTCAATATATATACACGGACAAAATAACATTATTATACTATTCGGCATATTTATTCTCATTGATTTTTCAATTTGTCAATTTATTTAACATTACTTGAATTGTTAATTTACAAATGTTTAAGTGAAATAGACTTTTATATAGGTTTGTAGGCTAATCAGACATTAAAAATGACTAGATACAGATCTACAAATAAGCTTATAATAGATTACCGGTTCGTCTTAGACTTTGAATTTTTTAGCTCTCAGACTCAGACTTGATAAAACCTATCTCGGCCCAACCTATTTTTCAATTTATCGATTTATTTGTGAATTCATTGAAAAATAAGTCACACCTCTTTATAATTTGAATCTTCATAGGAGTTTGGTTAAAAATGAATGAGTAAAAGTATGTATGTTTATAGGCTTTTTTTTCTATTTATTCGGATTTATATTTTTAAGTTATTTATATTAACAATAAATTATTATAATTATTTTTATGTAGGAGAAATATAATAAAATATAGTATTAAGTATATTTCCTTAAGAAAATATAAGTATAATCATTACTAAAAAAAATTCAATATATATACACGGACAAAATAACATTATTATACTATTCGGCATATTTATTCTCATTGATTTTTCAATTTGTCAATTTATTTAACGTTACTTGAATTGTTAATTTACAAATGTTTAAGTGAAATAGACTTTTATATAGGTTTGTAGGCTAATCAGACATTAAAAATGACTAGGCTCAGATCTACAAATAAGCTTATAATAGATTACCGGTTCGTCTTAGACTTTGAATTTTTTAGCTCTCAGACTCAGACTTGATAAAACCTATCTCGGCCCAACCTATTTTTCAATTTATCGATTTATTTGTGAATTCATTGAAAAATAAGTCACACCTCTTTATAATTTGAATCTTCATAGGAGTTTGATTAAAAATGAATGAGTAAAATTATGTATGTTTATAGGCTTTTTTTTCTATTTATTCGGATTTATATTTTTAAGTTATTTATATTAACAATAAATTATTATAATTATTTTTATGTAGGAGAAATATAATAAAATATAGTATTAAGTATATTTCCTTAAGAAAATATAAGTATAATCATTACTAAAAAAAATTCAATATATATACACGGACAAAATAACATTATTATACTATTCGGCATATTTATTCTCATTGATTTTTCAATTTGTCAATTTATTTAACATTACTTGAATTGTTAATTTACAAATGTTTAAGTGAAATAGACTTTTATATAGGTTTGTAGGCTAATCAGACATTAAAAATGACTAGATACAGATCTACAAATAAGCTTATAATAGATTACCGGTTCGTCTTAGACTTTGAATTTTTTAGCTCTCAGACTCAGACTTGATAAAACCTATCTCGGCCCAACCTATTTTTCAATTTATCGATTTATTTGTGAATTCATTGAAAAATAAGTCACACCTCTTTATAATTTATATCTTCATAGGAGTTTGGTTAAAAATGAATGAGTAAAAGTATGTATGTTTATAGGCTTTTTTTTCTATTTATTCGGATTTATATTTTTAAGTTATTTATATTAACAATAAATTATTATAATTATTTTTATGTAGGAGAAATATAATAAAATATAGTATTAAGTATATTTCCTTAAGAAAATATAAGTATAATCATTACTAAAAAAAATTCAATATATATACACGGACAAAATAACATTATTATACTATTCGGCATATTTATTCTCATTGATTTTTCAATTTGTCAATTTATTTAACGTTACTTGAATTGTTAATTTACAAATGTTTAAGTGAAATAGACTTTTATATAGGTTTGTAGGCTAATCAGACATTAAAAATGACTAGGCTCAGATCTACAAATAAGCTTATAATAGATTACCGGTTCGTCTTAGACTTTGAATTTTTTAGCTCTCACACTCAGACTTGATAAAACCTATCTCGGCCCAACCTATTTTTCAATTTATCGATTTATTTGTGAATTCATTGAAAAACAAGTCACACCTCTTTATAATTTGAATCTTCATAGGAGTTTGATTAAAAATGAATGAGTAAAAGTATGTATGTTTATAGGCTTTTTTTTCTATTTATTCGGATTTATATTTTTAAGTTATTTATATTAACAATAAATTATTATAATTATTTTTATGTAGGAGAAATATAATAAAATATAGTATTAAGTATATTTCCTTAAGAAAATATAAGTATAATCATTACTAAAAAAAATTCAATATATATACACGGACAAAATAACATTATTATACTATTCGGCATATTTATTCTCATTGATTTTTCAATTTGTCAATTTATTTAACATTACTTGAATTGTTAATTTACAAATGTTTAAGTGAAATAGACTTTTATATAGGTTTGTAGGCTAATCAGACATTAAAAATGACTAGATACAGATCTACAAATAAGCTTATAATAGATTACCGGTTCGTCTTAGACTTTGAATTTTTTAGCTCTCAGACTCAGACTTGATAAAACCTATCTCGGCCCAACCTATTTTTCAATTTATCGATTTATTTGTGAATTCATTGAAAAATAAGTCACACCTCTTTATAATTTGAATCTTCATAGGAGTTTGGTTAAAAATGAATGAGTAAAAGTATGTATGTTTATAGGCTTTTTTTTCTATTTATTCGGATTTATATTTTTAAGTTATTTATATTAACAATAAATTATTATAATTATTTTTATGTAGGAGAAATATAATAAAATATAGTATTAAGTATATTTCCTTAAGAAAATATAAGTATAATCATTACTAAAAAAAATTCAATATATATACACGGACAAAATAACATTATTATACTATTCGGCATATTTATTCTCATTGATTTTTCAATTTGTCAATTTATTTAACGTTACTTGAATTGTTAATTTACAAATGTTTAAGTGAAATAGACTTTTATATAGGTTTGTAGGCTAATCAGACATTAAAAATGACTAGGCTCAGATCTACAAATAAGCTTATAATAGATTACCGGTTCGTCTTAGACTTTGAATTTTTTAGCTCTCACACTCAGACTTGATAAAACCTATCTCGGCCCAACCTATTTTTCAATTTATCGATTTATTTGTGCATTCATTGAAAAACAAGTCACACCTCTTTATAATTTGAATCTTCATAGGAGTTTGATTAAAAATGAATGAGTAAAAGTATGTATGTTTATAGGCTTTTTTTTCTATTTATTCGGATTTATATTTTTAAGTTATTTATATTAACAATAAATTATTATAATTATTTTTATGTAGGAGAAATATAATAAAATATAGTATTAAGTATATTTCCTTAAGAAAATATAAGTATAATCATTACTAAAAAAAATTCAATATATATACACGGACAAAATAACATTATTATACTATTCGGCATATTTATTCTCATTGATTTTTCAATTTGTCAATTTATTTAACATTACTTGAATTGTTAATTTACAAATGTTTAAGTGAAATAGACTTTTATATAGGTTTGTAGGCTAATCAGACATTAAAAATGACTAGGCTCAGATCTACAAATAAGCTTATAATAGATTACCGGTTCGTCTTAGACTTTGAATTTTTTAGCTCTCAGACTCAGACTTGATAAAACCTATCTCGGCCCAACCTATTTTTCAATTTATCGATTTATTTGTGAATTCATTGAAAAATAAGTCACACCTCTTTATAATTTGAATCTTCATAGGAGTTTGGTTAAAAATGAATGAGTAAAAGTATGTATGTTTATAGGCTTTTTTTTCTATTTATTCGGATTTATATTTTTAAGTTATTTATATTAACAATAAATTATTATAATTATTTTTATGTAGGAGAAATATAATAAAATATAGTATTAAGTATATTTCCTTAAGAAAATATAAGTATAATCATTACTAAAAAAAATTCAATATATATACACGGACAAAATAACATTATTATACTATTCGGCATATTTATTCTCATTGATTTTTCAATTTGTCAATTTATTTAACGTTACTTGAATTGTTAATTTACAAATGTTTAAGTGAAATAGACTTTTATATAGGTTTGTAGGCTAATCAGACATTAAAAATGACTAGGCTCAGATCTACAAATAAGCTTATAATAGATTACCGGTTCGTCTTAGACTTTGAATTTTTTAGCTCTCACACTCAGACTTGATAAAACCTATCTCGGCCCAACCTATTTTTCAATTTATCGATTTATTTGTGAATTCATTGAAAAACAAGTCACACCTCTTTATAATTTGAATCTTCATAGGAGTTTGATTAAAAATGAATGAGTAAAAGTATGTATGTTTATAGGATTTTTTTTCTATTTATTCGGATTTATATTTTTAAGTTATTTATATTAACAATAAATTATTATAATTATTTTTATGTAGGAGAAATATAATAAAATATAGTATTAAGTATATTTCCTTAAGAAAATATAAGTATAATCATTACTAAAAAAAATTCAATATATATACACGGACAAAATAACATTATTATACTATTCGGCATATTTATTCTCATTGATTTTTCAATTTGTCAATTTATTTAACATTACTTGAATTGTTAATTTACAAATGTTTAAGTGAAATAGACTTTTATATAGGTTTGTAGGCTAATCAGACATTAAAAATGACTAGGCTCAGATCTACAAATAAGCTTATAATAGATTACCGGTTCGTCTTAGACTTTGAATTTTTTAGCTCTCAGACTCAGACTTGATAAAACCTATCTCGGCCCAACCTATTTTTCAATTTATCGATTTATTTGTGAATTCATTGAAAAATAAGTCACACCTCTTTATAATTTGAATCTTCATAGGAGTTTGATTAAAAATGAATGAGTAAAAGTATGTATGTTTATAGGCTTTTTTTTCTATTTATTCGGATTTATATTTTTAAGTTATTTATATTAACAATAAATTATTATAATTATTTTTATGTAGGAGAAATATAATAAAATATAGTATTAAGTATATTTCCTTAAGAAAATATAAGTATAATCATTACTAAAAAAAATTCAATATATATACACGGATAAAATAACATTATTATACTATTCGGCATATTTATTCTCATTGATTTTTCAATTTGTCAATTTATTTAACGTTACTTGAATTGTTAATTTACAAATGTTTAAGTGAAATAGACTTTTATATAGGTTTGTAGGCTAATCAGACATTAAAAATGACTAGGCTCAGATCTACAAATAAGCTTATAATAGATTACCGGTTCGTCTTAGACTTTGAATTTTTTAGCTCTCACACTCAGACTTGATAAAACCTATCTCGGCCCAACCTATTTTTCAATTTATCGATTTATTTGTGAATTCATTGAAAAACAAGTCACACCTCTTTATAATTTGAATCTTCATAGGAGTTTGATTAAAAATGAATGAGTAAAAGTATGTATGTTTATAGGCTTTTTTTTCTATTTATTCGGATTTATATTTTTAAGTTATTTATATTAACAATAAATTATTATAATTATTTTTATGTAGGAGAAATATAATAAAATATAGTATTAAGTATATTTCCTTAAGAAAATATAAGTATAATCATTACTAAAAAAAATTCAATATATATACACGGACAAAATAACATTATTATACTATTCGGCATATTTATTCTCATTGATTTTTCAATTTGTCAATTTATTTAACGTTACTTGAATTGTTAATTTACAAATGTTTAAGTGAAATAGACTTTTATATAGGTTTGTAGGCTAATCAGACATTAAAAATGACTAGGCTCAGATCTACAAATAAGCTTATAATAGATTACCGGTTCGTCTTAGACTTTGAATTTTTTAGCTCTCACACTCAGACTTGATAAAACCTATCTCGGCCCAACCTATTTTTCAATTTATCGATTTATTTGTGAATTCATTGAAAAACAAGTCACACCTCTTTATAATTTGAATCTTCATAGGAGTTTGATTAAAAATGAATGAGTAAAAGTATGTATGTTTATAGGATTTTTTTTCTATTTATTCGGATTTATATTTTTAAGTTATTTATATTAACAATAAATTATTATAATTATTTTTATGTAGGAGAAATATAATAAAATATAGTATTAAGTATATTTCCTTAAGAAAATATAAGTATAATCATTACTAAAAAAAATTCAATATATATACACGGACAAAATAACATTATTATACTATTCGGCATATTTATTCTCATTGATTTTTCAATTTGTCAATTTATTTAACATTACTTGAATTGTTAATTTACAAATGTTTAAGTGAAATAGACTTTTATATAGGTTTGTAGGCTAATCAGACATTAAAAATGACTAGGCTCAGATCTACAAATAAGCTTATAATAGATTACCGGTTCGTCTTAGACTTTGAATTTTTTAGCTCTCAGACTCAGACTTGATAAAACCTATCTCGGCCCAACCTATTTTTCAATTTATCGATTTATTTGTGAATTCATTGAAAAATAAGTCACACCTCTTTATAATTTGAATCTTCATAGGAGTTTGATTAAAAATGAATGAGTAAAAGTATGTATGTTTATAGGCTTTTTTTTCTATTTATTCGGATTTATATTTTTAAGTTATTTATATTAACAATAAATTATTATAATTATTTTTATGTAGGAGAAATATAATAAAATATAGTATTAAGTATATTTCCTTAAGAAAATATAAGTATAATCATTACTAAAAAAAATTCAATATATATACACGGACATAATAACATTATTATACTATTCGGCGTATTTATTCTCATTGATTTTTCAATTTGTCAATTTATTTAACATTACTTGAATTGTTAATTTACAAATGTTTAAGTGAAATAGACTTTTATATAGGTTTGTAGGCTAATCAGACATTAAAAATGACTAGGCTCAGATCTACAAATAAGCTTATAATAGATTACCGGTTCGTCTTAGACTTTGAATTTTTTAGCTCTCAGACTCAGACTTGATAAAACCTATCTCGGCCCAACCTATTTTTCAATTTATCGATTTATTTGTGAATTCATTGAAAAATAAGTCACACCTCTTTATAATTTGAATCTTCATAGGAGTTTGGTTAAAAATGAATGAGTAAAAGTATGTATGTTTATAGGCTTTTTTTTCTATTTATTCGGATTTATATTTTTAAGTTATTTATATTAACAATAAATTATTATAATTATTTTTATGTAGGAGAAATATAATAAAATATAGTATTAAGTATATTTCCTTAAGAAAATATAAGTATAATCATTACTAAAAAAAATTCAATATATATACACGGACAAAATAACATTATTATACTATTCGGCATATTTATTCTCATTGATTTTTCAATTTGTCAATTTATTTAACATTACTTGAATTGTTAATTTACAAATGTTTAAGTGAAATAGACTTTTATATAGGTTTGTAGGCTAATCAGACATTAAAAATGACTAGGCTCAGATCTACAAATAAGCTTATAATAGATTACCGGTTCGTCTTAGACTTTGAATTTTTTAGCTCTCAGACTCAGACTTGATAAAACCTATCTCGGCCCAACCTATTTTTCAATTTATCGATTTATTTGTGAATTCATTGAAAAATAAGTCATACCTCTTTATAATTTGAATCTTCATAGGAGTTTGGTTAAAAATGAATGAGTAAAAGTATGTATGTTTATAGGCTTTTTTTTCTATTTATTCGGATTTATATTTTTAAGTTATTTATATTAACAATAAATTATTATAATTATTTTTATGTAGGAGAAATATAATAAAATATAGTATTAAGTATATTTCCTTAAGAAAATATAAGTATAATCATTACTAAAAAAAATTCAATATATATACACGGACAAAATAACATTATTATACTATTCGGCATATTTATTCTCATTGATTTTTCAATTTGTCAATTTATTTAACATTACTTGAATTGTTAATTTACAAATGTTTAAGTGAAATAGACTTTTATATAGGTTTGTAGGCTAATCAGACATTAAAAATGACTAGGCTCAGATCTACAAATAAGCTTATAATAGATTACCGGTTCGTCTTAGACTTTGAATTTTTTAGCTCTCAGACTCAGACTTGATAAAACCTATCTCGGCCCAACCTATTTTTCAATTTATCGATTTATTTGTGAATTCATTGAAAAATAAGTCACACCTCTTTATAATTTGAATCTTCATAGGAGTTTGGTTAAAAATGAATGAGTAAAAGTATGTATGTTTATAGGCTTTTTTTTCTATTTATTCGGATTTATATTTTTAAGTTATTTATATTAACAATAAATTATTATAATTATTTTTATGTAGGAGAAATATAATAAAATATAGTATTAAGTATATTTCCTTAAGAAAATATAAGTATAATCATTACTAAAAAAAATTCAATATATATACACGGACAAAATAACATTATTATACTATTCGGCATATTTATTCTCATTGATTTTTCAATTTGTCAATTTATTTAACATTACTTGAATTGTTAATTTACAAATGTTTAAGTGAAATAGACTTTTATATAGGTTTGTAGGCTAATCAGACATTAAAAATGACTAGGCTCAGATCTACAAATAAGCTTATAATAGATTACCGGTTCGTCTTAGACTTTGAATTTTTTAGCTCTCAGACTCAGACTTGATAAAACCTATCTCGGCCCAACCTATTTTTCAATTTATCGATTTATTTGTGAATTCATTGAAAAATAAGTCACACCTCTTTATAATTTGAATCTTCATAGGAGTTTGATTAAAAATGAATGAGTAAAAGTATGTATGTTTATAGGCTTTTTTTTCTATTTATTCGGATTTATATTTTTAAGTTATTTATATTAACAATAAATTATTATAATTATTTTTATGTAGGAGAAATATAATAAAATATAGTATTAAGTATATTTCCTTAAGAAAATATAAGTATAATCATTACTAAAAAAAATTCAATATATATACACGGACAAAATAACATTATTATACTATTCGACATATTTATTCTCATTGATTTTTCAATTTGTCAATTTATTTAACATTACTTGAATTGTTAATTTACAAATGTTTAAGTGAAATAGACTTTTATATAGGTTTGTAGGCTAATCAGACATTAAAAATGACTAGGCTCAGATCTACAAATAAGCTTATAATAGATTACCGGTTCGTCTTAGACTTTGAATTTTTTAGCTCTCAGACTCAGACTTGATAAAACCTATCTCGGCCCAACCTATTTTTCAATTTATCGATTTATTTGTGAATTCATTGAAAAATAAGTCACACCTCTTTATAATTTGAATCTT
Source organism: Vicia faba (assembly GCA_948472305.1). NCBI lineage: Eukaryota > Viridiplantae > Streptophyta > Magnoliopsida > Fabales > Fabaceae > Vicia > Vicia faba. Next base: position 29,897 of record CATIWC010003365.1, read on the forward strand.
CATAGGAGTTTGATTAAAAATGAATGAGTAAAAGTATGTATGTTTATAGGCTTTTTTTTCTATTTATTCGGATTTATATTTTTAAGTTATTTATATTAATAATAAATTATTATAATTATTTTTATGTAGGAGAAATATAATAAAATATAGTATTAAGTATATTTCCTTAAGAAAATATAAGTATAATCATTACTAAAAAAAATTCAATATATATACACGGAAAAAATAACATTATTATACTATTCGGCATATTTATTCTCATTGATTTTTCAATTTGTCAATTTATTTAACATTACTTGAATTGTTAATTTACAAATGTTTAAGTGAAATAGACTTTTATATAGGTTTGTAGGCTAATCAGACATTAAAAATGACTAGGCTCAGATCTACAAATAAGCTTATAATAGATTACCGGTTCGTCTTAGACTTTGAATTTTTTAGCTCTCAGACTCAGACTTGATAAAACCTATCTCGGCCCAACCTATTTTTCAATTTATCGATTTATTTGTGAATTCATTGAAAAATAAGTCACACCTCTTTATAATTTGAATCTTCATAGGAGTTTGATTAAAAATGAATGAGTAAAAGTATGTATGTTTATAGGCTTTTTTTTCTATTTATTCGGATTTATATTTTTAAGTTATTTATATTAACAATAAATTATTATAATTATTTTTATGTAGGAGAAATATAATAAAATATAGTATTAAGTATATTTCCTTAAGAAAATATAAGTATAATCATTACTAAAAAAAATTCAATATATATACACGGACAAAATAACATTATTATACTATTCGACATATTTATTCTCATTGATTTTTCAATTTGTCAATTTATTTAACATTACTTGAATTGTTAATTTACAAATGTTTAAGTGAAATAGACTTTTATATAGGTTTGTAGGCTAATCAGACATTAAAAATGACTAGGCTCAGATCTACAAATAAGCTTATAATAGATTACCGGTTCGTCTTAGACTTTGAATTTTTTAGCTCTCAGACTCAGACTTGATAAAACCTATCTCGGCCCAACCTATTTTTCAATTTATCGATTTATTTGTGAATTCATTGAAAAATAAGTCACACCTCTTTATAATTTGAATCTTCATAGGAGTTTGATTAAAAATGAATGAGTAAAAGTATGTATGTTTATAGGCTTTTTTTTCTATTTATTCGGATTTATATTTTTAAGTTATTTATATTAACAATAAATTATTATAATTATTTTTATGTAGGAGAAATATAATAAAATATAGTATTAAGTATATTTCCTTAAGAAAATATAAGTATAATCATTACTAAAAAAAATTCAATATATATACACGGACAAAATAACATTATTATACTATTCGGCATATTTATTCTCATTGATTTTTCAATTTGTCAATTTATTTAACATTACTTGAATTGTTAATTTACAAATGTTTAAGTGAAATAGACTTTTATATAGGTTTGTAGGCTAATCAGACATTAAAAATGACTAGGCTCAGATCTACAAATAAGCTTATAATAGATTACCGGTTCGTCTTAGACTTTGAATTTTTTAGCTCTCAGACTCAGACTTGATAAAACCTATCTCGGCCCAACCTATTTTTCAATTTATCGATTTATTTGTGAATTCATTGAAAAATAAGTCATACCTCTTTATAATTTGAATCTTCATAGGAGTTTTGTTAAAAATGAATGAGTAAAAGTATGTATGTTTATAGGCTTTTTTTTCTATTTATTCGGATTTATATTTTTAAGTTATTTATATTAACAATAAATTATTATAATTATTTTTATGTAGGAGAAATATAATAAAATATAGTATTAAGTATATTTCCTTAAGAAAATATAAGTATAATCATTACTAAAAAAAATTCAATATATATACACGGACATAATAACATTATTATACTATTCGGCGTATTTATTCTCATTGATTTTTCAATTTGTCAATTTATTTAACATTACTTGAATTGTTAATTTACAAATGTTTAAGTGAAATAGACTTTTATATAGGTTTGTAGGCTAATCAGACATTAAAAATGACTAGGCTCAGATCTACAAATAAGCTTATAATAGATTACCGGTTCGTCTTAGACTTTGAATTTTTTAGCTCTCAGACTCAGACTTGATAAAACCTATCTCGGCCCAACCTATTTTTCAATTTATCGATTTATTTGTGAATTCATTGAAAAATAAGTCACACCTCTTTATAATTTGAATCTTCATAGGAGTTTGGTTAAAAATGAATGAGTAAAAGTATGTATGTTTATAGGCTTTTTTTTCTATTTATTCGGATTTATATTTTTAAGTTATTTATATTAACAATAAATTATTATAATTATTTTTATGTAGGAGAAATATAATAAAATATAGTATTAAGTATATTTCCTTAAGAAAATATAAGTATAATCATTACTAAAAAAAATTCAATATATATACACGGACAAAATAACATTATTATACTATTCGGCATATTTATTCTCATTGATTTTTCAATTTGTCAATTTATTTAACATTACTTGAATTGTTAATTTACAAATGTTTAAGTGAAATAGACTTTTATATAGGTTTGTAGGCTAATCAGACATTAAAAATGACTAGGCTCAGATCTACAAATAAGCTTATAATAGATTACCGGTTCGTCTTAGACTTTGAATTTTTTAGCTCTCAGACTCAGACTTGATAAAACCTATCTCGGCCCAACCTATTTTTCAATTTATCGATTTATTTGTGAATTCATTGAAAAATAAGTCACACCTCTTTATAATTTGAATCTTCATAGGAGTTTGATTAAAAATGAATGAGTAAAAGTATGTATGTTTATAGGCTTTTTTTTCTATTTATTCGGATTTATATTTTTAAGTTATTTATATTAATAATAAATTATTATAATTATTTTTATGTAGGAGAAATATAATAAAATATAGTATTAAGTATATTTCCTTAAGAAAATATAAGTATAATCATTACTAAAAAAAATTCAATATATATACACGGAAAAAATAACATTATTATACTATTCGGCATATTTATTCTCATTGATTTTTCAATTTGTCAATTTATTTAACATTACTTGAATTGTTAATTTACAAATGTTTAAGTGAAATAGACTTTTATATAGGTTTGTAGGCTAATCAGACATTAAAAATGACTAGGCTCAGATCTACAAATAAGCTTATAATAGATTACCGGTTCGTCTTAGACTTTGAATTTTTTAGCTCTCAGACTCAGACTTGATAAAACCTATCTCGGCCCAACCTATTTTTCAATTTATCGATTTATTTGTGAATTCATTGAAAAATAAGTCACACCTCTTTATAATTTGAATCTTCATAGGAGTTTGATTAAAAATGAATGAGTAAAAGTATGTATGTTTATAGGCTTTTTTTTCTATTTATTCGGATTTATATTTTTAAGTTATTTATATTAACAATAAATTATTATAATTATTTTTATGTAGGAGAAATATAATAAAATATAGTATTAAGTATATTTCCTTAAGAAAATATAAGTATAATCATTACTAAAAAAAATTCAATATATATACACGGACAAAATAACATTATTATACTATTCGACATATTTATTCTCATTGATTTTTCAATTTGTCAATTTATTTAACATTACTTGAATTGTTAATTTACAAATGTTTAAGTGAAATAGACTTTTATATAGGTTTGTAGGCTAATCAGACATTAAAAATGACTAGGCTCAGATCTACAAATAAGCTTATAATAGATTACCGGTTCGTCTTAGACTTTGAATTTTTTAGCTCTCAGACTCAGACTTGATAAAACCTATCTCGGCCCAACCTATTTTTCAATTTATCGATTTATTTGTGAATTCATTGAAAAATAAGTCACACCTCTTTATAATTTGAATCTTCATAGGAGTTTGATTAAAAATGAATGAGTAAAAGTATGTATGTTTATAGGCTTTTTTTTCTATTTATTCGGATTTATATTTTTAAGTTATTTATATTAACAATAAATTATTATAATTATTTTTATGTAGGAGAAATATAATAAAATATAGTATTAAGTATATTTCCTTAAGAAAATATAAGTATAATCATTACTAAAAAAAATTCAATATATATACACGGACAAAATAACATTATTATACTATTCGGCATATTTATTCTCATTGATTTTTCAATTTGTCAATTTATTTAACATTACTTGAATTGTTAATTTACAAATGTTTAAGTGAAATAGACTTTTATATAGGTTTGTAGGCTAATCAGACATTAAAAATGACTAGGCTCAGATCTACAAATAAGCTTATAATAGATTACCGGTTCGTCTTAGACTTTGAATTTTTTAGCTCTCAGACTCAGACTTGATAAAACCTATCTCGGCCCAACCTATTTTTCAATTTATCGATTTATTTGTGAATTCATTGAAAAATAAGTCATACCTCTTTATAATTTGAATCTTCATAGGAGTTTTGTTAAAAATGAATGAGTAAAAGTATGTATGTTTATAGGCTTTTTTTTCTATTTATTCGGATTTATATTTTTAAGTTATTTATATTAACAATAAATTATTATAATTATTTTTATGTAGGAGAAATATAATAAAATATAGTATTAAGTATATTTCCTTAAGAAAATATAAGTATAATCATTACTAAAAAAAATTCAATATATATACACGGACATAATAACATTATTATACTATTCGGCGTATTTATTCTCATTGATTTTTCAATTTGTCAATTTATTTAACATTACTTGAATTGTTAATTTACAAATGTTTAAGTGAAATAGACTTTTATATAGGTTTGTAGGCTAATCAGACATTAAAAATGACTAGGCTCAGATCTACAAATAAGCTTATAATAGATTACCGGTTCGTCTTAGACTTTGAATTTTTTAGCTCTCAGACTCAGACTTGATAAAACCTATCTCGGCCCAACCTATTTTTCAATTTATCGATTTATTTGTGAATTCATTGAAAAATAAGTCACACCTCTTTATAATTTGAATCTTCATAGGAGTTTGGTTAAAAATGAATGAGTAAAAGTATGTATGTTTATAGGCTTTTTTTTCTATTTATTCGGATTTATATTTTTAAGTTATTTATATTAACAATAAATTATTATAATTATTTTTATGTAGGAGAAATATAATAAAATATAGTATTAAGTATATTTCCTTAAGAAAATATAAGTATAATCATTACTAAAAAAAATTCAATATATATACACGGACAAAATAACATTATTATACTATTCGGCATATTTATTCTCATTGATTTTTCAATTTGTCAATTTATTTAACATTACTTGAATTGTTAATTTACAAATTTTTAAGTGAAATAGACTTTTATATAGGTTTGTAGGCTAATCAGACATTAAAAATGACTAGGCTCAGATCTACAAATAAGCTTATAATAGATTACCGGTTCGTCTTAGACTTTGAATTTTTTAGCTCTCAGACTCAGACTTGATAAAACCTATCTCGGCCCAACCTATTTTTCAATTTATCGATTTATTTGTGAATTCATTGAAAAATAAGTCATACCTCTTTATAATTTGAATCTTCATAGGAGTTTGGTTAAAAATGAATGAGTAAAAGTATGTATGTTTATAGGCTTTTTTTTCTATTTATTCGGATTTATATTTTTAAGTTATTTATATTAACAATAAATTATTATAATTATTTTTATGTAGGAGAAATATAATAAAATATAGTATTAAGTATATTTCCTTAAGAAAATATAAGTATAATCATTACTAAAAAAAATTCAATATATATACACGGACAAAATAACATTATTATACTATTCGGCATATTTATTCTCATTGATTTTTCAATTTGTCAATTTATTTAACATTACTTGAATTGTTAATTTACAAATGTTTAAGTGAAATAGACTTTTATATAGGTTTGTAGGCTAATCAGACATTAAAAATGACTAGGCTCAGATCTACAAATAAGCTTATAATAGATTACCGGTTCGTCTTAGACTTTGAATTTTTTAGCTCTCAGACTCAGACTTGATAAAACCTATCTCGGCCCAACCTATTTTTCAATTTATCGATTTATTTGTGAATTCATTGAAAAATAAGTCACACCTCTTTATAATTTGAATCTTCATAGGAGTTTGGTTAAAAATGAATGAGTAAAAGTATGTATGTTTATAGGCTTTTTTTTCTATTTATTCGGATTTATATTTTTAAGTTATTTATATTAACAATAAATTATTATAATTATTTTTATGTAGGAGAAATATAATAAAATATAGTATTAAGTATATTTCCTTAAGAAAATATAAGTATAATCATTACTAAAAAAAATTCAATATATATACACGGACAAAATAACATTATTATACTATTCGGCATATTTATTCTCATTGATTTTTCAATTTGTCAATTTATTTAACATTACTTGAATTGTTAATTTACAAATGTTTAAGTGAAATAGACTTTTATATAGGTTTGTAGGCTAATCAGACATTAAAAATGACTAGGCTCAGATCTACAAATAAGCTTATAATAGATTACCGGTTCGTCTTAGACTTTGAATTTTTTAGCTCTCAGACTCAGACTTGATAAAACCTATCTCGGCCCAACCTATTTTTCAATTTATCGATTTATTTGTGAATTCATTGAAAAATAAGTCACACCTCTTTATAATTTGAATCTTCATAGGAGTTTGATTAAAAATGAATGAGTAAAAGTATGTATGTTTATAGGCTTTTTTTTCTATTTATTCGGATTTATATTTTTAAGTTATTTATATTAACAATAAATTATTATAATTATTTTTATGTAGGAGAAATATAATAAAATATAGTATTAAGTATATTTCCTTAAGAAAATATAAGTATAATCATTACTAAAAAAAATTCAATATATATACACGGACAAAATAACATTATTATACTATTCGACATATTTATTCTCATTGATTTTTCAATTTGTCAATTTATTTAACATTACTTGAATTGTTAATTTACAAATGTTTAAGTGAAATAGACTTTTATATAGGTTTGTAGGCTAATCAGACATTAAAAATGACTAGGCTCAGATCTACAAATAAGCTTATAATAGATTACCGGTTCGTCTTAGACTTTGAATTTTTTAGCTCTCAGACTCAGACTTGATAAAACCTATCTCGGCCCAACCTATTTTTCAATTTATCGATTTATTTGTGAATTCATTGAAAAATAAGTCACACCTCTTTATAATTTGAATCTTCATAGGAGTTTGATTAAAAATGAATGAGTAAAAGTATGTATGTTTATAGGCTTTTTTTTCTATTTATTCGGATTTATATTTTTAAGTTATTTATATTAATAATAAATTATTATAATTATTTTTATGTAGGAGAAATATAATAAAATATAGTATTAAGTATATTTCCTTAAGAAAATATAAGTATAATCATTACTAAAAAAAATTCAATATATATACACGGAAAAAATAACATTATTATACTATTCGGCATATTTATTCTCATTGATTTTTCAATTTGTCAATTTATTTAACATTACTTGAATTGTTAATTTACAAATGTTTAAGTGAAATAGACTTTTATATAGGTTTGTAGGCTAATCAGACATTAAAAATGACTAGGCTCAGATCTACAAATAAGCTTATAATAGATTACCGGTTCGTCTTAGACTTTGAATTTTTTAGCTCTCAGACTCAGACTTGATAAAACCTATCTCGGCCCAACCTATTTTTCAATTTATCGATTTATTTGTGAATTCATTGAAAAATAAGTCACACCTCTTTATAATTTGAATCTTCATAGGAGTTTGATTAAAAATGAATGAGTAAAAGTATGTATGTTTATAGGCTTTTTTTTCTATTTATTCGGATTTATATTTTTAAGTTATTTATATTAACAATAAATTATTATAATTATTTTTATGTAGGAGAAATATAACAAAATATAGTATTAAGTATATTTCCTTAAGAAAATATAAGTATAATCATTACTAAAAAAAATTCAATATATATACACGGACAAAATAACATTATTATACTATTCGACATATTTATTCTCATTGATTTTTCAATTTGTCAATTTATTTAACATTACTTGAATTGTTAATTTACAAATGTTTAAGTGAAATAGACTTTTATATAGGTTTGTAGGCTAATCAGACATTAAAAATGACTAGGCTCAGATCTACAAATAAGCTTATAATAGATTACCGGTTCTTCTTAGACTTTGAATTTTTTAGCTCTCAGACTCAGACTTGATAAAACCTATCTCGGCCCAACCTATTTTTCAATTTATCGATTTATTTGTGAATTCATTGAAAAATAAGTCACACCTCTTTATAATTTGAATCTTCATAGGAGTTTGATTAAAAATGAATGAGTAAAAGTATGTATGTTTATAGGCTTTTTTTTCTATTTATTCGGATTTATATTTTTAAGTTATTTATATTAACAATAAATTATTATAATTATTTTTATGTAGGAGAAATATAACAAAATATAGTATTAAGTATATTTCCTTAAGAAAATATAAGTATAATCATTACTAAAAAAAATTCAATATATATACACGGACAAAATAACATTATTATACTATTCGACATATTTATTCTCATTGATTTTTCAATTTGTCAATTTATTTAACATTACTTGAATTGTTAATTTACAAATGTTTAAGTGAAATAGACTTTTATATAGGTTTGTAGGCTAATCAGACATTAAAAATGACTAGGCTCAGATCTACAAATAAGCTTATAATAGATTACCGGTTCTTCTTAGACTTTGAATTTTTTAGCTCTCAGACTCAGACTTGATAAAACCTATCTCGGCCCAACCTATTTTTCAATTTATCGATTTATTTGTGAATTCATTGAAAAATAAGTCACACCTCTTTATAATTTGAATCTTCATAGGAGTTTGATTAAAAATGAATGAGTAAAAGTATGTATGTTTATAGGCTTTTTTTTCTATTTATTCTGATTTATATTTTTAAGTTATTTATATTAACAATAAATTATTATAATTATTTTTATGTAGGAGAAATATAACAAAATATAGTATTAAGTATATTTCCTTAAGAAAATATAAGTATAATCATTACTAAAAAAAATTCAATATATATACACGGACAAAATAACATTATTATACTATTCGACATATTTATTCTCATTGATTTTTCAATTTGTCAATTTATTTAACATTACTTGAATTGTTAATTTACAAATGTTTAAGTGAAATAGACTTTTATATAGGTTTGTAGGCTAATCAGACATTAAAAATGACTAGGCTCAGATCTACAAATAAGCTTATAATAGATTACCGGTTCTTCTTAGACTTTGAATTTTTTAGCTCTCAGACTCAGACTTGATAAAACCTATCTCGGCCCAACCTATTTTTCAATTTATCGATTTATTTGTGAATTCATTGAAAAATAAGTCACACCTCTTTATAATTTGAATCTTCATAGGAGTTTGATTAAAAATGAATGAGTAAAAGTATGTATGTTTATAGGCTTTTTTTTCTATTTATTCTGATTTATATTTTTAAGTTATTTATATTAACAATAAATTATTATAATTATTTTTATGTAGGAGAAATATAATAAAATATAGTATTAAGTATATTTCCTTATGAAAATATAAGTATAATCATTACTAAAAAAAATTCAATATATATACACGGACAAAATAACATTATTATACTATTCGGCATATTTATTCTCATTGATTTTTCAATTTGTCAATTTATTTAACATTACTTGAATTGTTAATTTACAAATGTTTAAGTGAAATAGACTTTTATATAGGTTTGTAGGCTAATCAGACATTAAAAATGACTAGGCTCAGATCTACAAATAAGCTTATAATAGATTACCGGTTCGTCTTAGACTTTGAATTTTTTAGCTCTCAGACTCAGACTTGATAAAACCTATCTCGGCCCAACCTATTTTTCAATTTATCGATTTATTTGTGAATTCATTGAAAAATAAGTCACACCTCTTTATAATTTGAATCTTCATAGGAGTTTGATTAAAAATGAATGAGTAAAAGTATGTATGTTTATAGGCTTTTTTTTCTATTTATTCGGATTTATATTTTTAAGTTATTTATATTAACAATAAATTATTATAATTATTTTTATGTAGGAGAAATATAATAAAATATAGTATTAAGTATATTTCCTTAAGAAAATATAAGTATAATCATTACTAAAAAAAATTCAATATATATACACGGACAAAATAACATTATTATACTATTCGGCATATTTATTCTCATTGATTTTTCAATTTGTCAATTTATTTAACATTACTTGAATTGTTAATTTACAAATGTTTAAGTGAAATAGACTTTTATATAGGTTTGTAGGCTAATCAGACATTAAAAATGACTAGGCTCAGATCTACAAATAAGCTTATAATAGATTACCGGTTCGTCTTAGACTTTGAATTTTTTAGCTCTCAGACTCAGACTTGATAAAACCTATCTCGGCCCAACCTATTTTTCAATTTATCGATTTATTTGTGAATTCATTGAAAAATAAGTCACACCTCTTTATAATTTGAATCTTCATAGGAGTTTGATTAAAAATGAATGAGTAAAAGTATGTATGTTTATAGGCTTTTTTTTCTATTTATTCGGATTTATATTTTTAAGTTATTTATATTAACAATAAATTATTATAATTATTTTTATGTAGGAGAAATATAATAAAATATAGTATTAAGTATATTTCCTTAAGAAAATATAAGTATAATCATTACTAAAAAAAATTCAATATATATACACGGACAAAATAACATTATTATACTATTCGGCATATTTATTCTCATTGATTTTTCAATTTGTCAATTTATTTAACATTACTTGAATTGTTAATTTACAAATGTTTAAGTGAAATAGACTTTTATATAGGTTTGTAGGCTAATCAGACATTAAAAATGACTAGGCTCAGATCTACAAATAAGCTTATAATAGATTACCGGTTCGTCTTAGACTTTGAATTTTTTAGCTCTCAGACTCAGACTTGATAAAACCTATCTCGGCCCAACCTATTTTTCAATTTATCGATTTATTTGTGAATTCATTGAAAAATAAGTCACACCTCTTTATAATTTGAATCTTCATAGGAGTTTGATTAAAAATGAATGAGTAAAAGTATGTATGTTTATAGGCTTTTTTTTCTATTTATTCGGATTTATATTTTTAAGTTATTTATATTAACAATAAATTATTATAATTATTTTTATGTAGGAGAAATATAATAAAATATAGTATTAAGTATATTTCCTTAAGAAAATATAAGTATAATCATTACTAAAAAAAATTCAATATATATACACGGACAAAATAACATTATTATACTATTCGGCATATTTATTCTCATTGATTTTTCAATTTGTCAATTTATTTAACATTACTTGAATTGTTAATTTACAAATGTTTAAGTGAAATAGACTTTTATATAGGTTTGTAGGCTAATCAGACATTAAAAATGACTAGGCTCAGATCTACAAATAAGCTTATAATAGATTACCGGTTCGTCTTAGACTTTGAATTTTTTAGCTCTCAGACTCAGACTTGATAAAACCTATCTCGGCCCAACCTATTTTTCAATTTATCGATTTATTTGTGAATTCATTGAAAAATAAGTCACACCTCTTTATAATTTGAATCTTCATAGGAGTTTGATTAAAAATGAATGAGTAAAAGTATGTATGTTTATAGGCTTTTTTTTCTATTTATTCGGATTTATATTTTTAAGTTATTTATATTAACAATAAATTATTATAATTATTTTTATGTAGGAGAAATATAATAAAATATAGTATTAAGTATATTTCCTTAAGAAAATATAAGTATAATCATTACTAAAAAAAATTCAATATATATACACGGACAAAATAACATTATTATACTATTCGGCATATTTATTCTCATTGATTTTTCAATTTGTCAATTTATTTAACATTACTTGAATTGTTAATTTACAAATGTTTAAGTGAAATAGACTTTTATATAGGTTTGTAGGCTAATCAGACATTAAAAATGACTAGGCTCAGATCTACAAATAAGCTTATAATAGATTACCGGTTCGTCTTAGACTTTGAATTTTTTAGCTCTCAGACTCAGACTTGATAAAACCTATCTCGGCCCAACCTATTTTTCAATTTATCGATTTATTTGTGAATTCATTGAAAAATAAGTCACACCTCTTTATAATTTGAATCTTCATAGGAGTTTGATTAAAAATGAATGAGTAAAAGTATGTATGTTTATAGGCTTTTTTTTCTATTTATTCGGATTTATATTTTTAAGTTATTTATATTAACAATAAATTATTATAATTATTTTTATGTAGGAGAAATATAATAAAATATAGTATTAAGTATATTTCCTTAAGAAAATATAAGTATAATCATTACTAAAAAAAATTCAATATATATACACGGACAAAATAACATTATTATACTATTCGGCATATTTATTCTCATTGATTTTTCAATTTGTCAATTTATTTAACATTACTTGAATTGTTAATTTACAAATGTTTAAGTGAAATAGACTTTTATATAGGTTTGTAGGCTAATCAGACATTAAAAATGACTAGGCTCAGATCTACAAATAAGCTTATAATAGATTACCGGTTCGTCTTAGACTTTGAATTTTTTAGCTCTCAGACTCAGACTTGATAAAACCTATCTCGGCCCAACCTATTTTTCAATTTATCGATTTATTTGTGAATTCATTGAAAAATAAGTCACACCTCTTTATAATTTGAATCTTCATAGGAGTTTGATTAAAAATGAATGAGTAAAAGTATGTATGTTTATAGGCTTTTTTTTCTATTTATTCGGATTTATATTTTTAAGTTATTTATATTAACAATAAATTATTATAATTATTTTTATGTAGGAGAAATATAATAAAATATAGTATTAAGTATATTTCCTTAAGAAAATATAAGTATAATCATTACTAAAAAAAATTCAATATATATACACGGACAAAATAACATTATTATACTATTCGGCATATTTATTCTCATTGATTTTTCAATTTGTCAATTTATTTAACATTACTTGAATTGTTAATTTACAAATGTTTAAGTGAAATAGACTTTTATATAGGTTTGTAGGCTAATCAGACATTAAAAATGACTAGGCTCAGATCTACAAATAAGCTTATAATAGATTACCGGTTCGTCTTAGACTTTGAATTTTTTAGCTCTCAGACTCAGACTTGATAAAACCTATCTCGGCCCAACCTATTTTTCAATTTATCGATTTATTTGTGAATTCATTGAAAAATAAGTCACACCTCTTTATAATTTGAATCTTCATAGGAGTTTGATTAAAAATGAATGAGTAAAAGTATGTATGTTTATAGGCTTTTTTTTCTATTTATTCGGATTTATATTTTTAAGTTATTTATATTAACAATAAATTATTATAATTATTTTTATGTAGGAGAAATATAATAAAATATAGTATTAAGTATATTTCCTTAAGAAAATATAAGTATAATCATTACTAAAAAAAATTCAATATATATACACGGACAAAATAACATTATTATACTATTCGGCATATTTATTCTCATTGATTTTTCAATTTGTCAATTTATTTAACATTACTTGAATTGTTAATTTACAAATGTTTAAGTGAAATAGACTTTTATATAGGTTTGTAGGCTAATCAGACATTAAAAATGACTAGGCTCAGATCTACAAATAAGCTTATAATAGATTACCGGTTCGTCTTAGACTTTGAATTTTTTAGCTCTCAGACTCAGACTTGATAAAACCTATCTCGGCCCAACCTATTTTTCAATTTATCGATTTATTTGTGAATTCATTGAAAAATAAGTCACACCTCTTTATAATTTGAATCTTCATAGGAGTTTGATTAAAAATGAATGAGTAAAAGTATGTATGTTTATAGGCTTTTTTTTCTATTTATTCGGATTTATATTTTTAAGTTATTTATATTAACAATAAATTATTATAATTATTTTTATGTAGGAGAAATATAACAAAATATAGTATTAAGTATATTTCCTTAAGAAAATATAAGTATAATCATTACTAAAAAAAATTCAATATATATACACGGACAAAATAACATTATTATACTATTCGACATATTTATTCTCATTGATTTTTCAATTTGTCAATTTATTTAACATTACTTGAATTGTTAATTTACAAATGTTTAAGTGAAATAGACTTTTATATAGGTTTGTAGGCTAATCAGACATTAAAAATGACTAGGCTCAGATCTACAAATAAGCTTATAATAGATTACCGGTTCTTCTTAGACTTTGAATTTTTTAGCTCTCAGACTCAGACTTGATAAAACCTATCTCGGCCCAACCTATTTTTCAATTTATCGATTTATTTGTGAATTCATTGAAAAATAAGTCACACCTCTTTATAATTTGAATCTTCATAGGAGTTTGATTAAAAATGAATGAGTAAAAGTATGTATGTTTATAGGCTTTTTTTTCTATTTATTCTGATTTATATTTTTAAGTTATTTATATTAACAATAAATTATTATAATTATTTTTATGTAGGAGAAATATAACAAAATATAGTATTAAGTATATTTCCTTAAGAAAATATAAGTATAATCATTACTAAAAAAAATTCAATATATATACACGGACAAAATAACATTATTATACTATTCGACATATTTATTCTCATTGATTTTTCAATTTGTCAATTTATTTAACATTACTTGAATTGTTAATTTACAAATGTTTAAGTGAAATAGACTTTTATATAGGTTTGTAGGCTAATCAGACATTAAAAATGACTAGGCTCAGATCTACAAATAAGCTTATAATAGATTACCGGTTCTTCTTAGACTTTGAATTTTTTAGCTCTCAGACTCAGACTTGATAAAACCTATCTCGGCCCAACCTATTTTTCAATTTATCGATTTATTTGTGAATTCATTGAAAAATAAGTCACACCTCTTTATAATTTGAATCTTCATAGGAGTTTGATTAAAAATGAATGAGTAAAAGTATGTATGTTTATAGGCTTTTTTTTCTATTTATTCTGATTTATATTTTTAAGTTATTTATATTAACAATAAATTATTATAATTATTTTTATGTAGGAGAAATATAATAAAATATAGTATTAAGTATATTTCCTTATGAAAATATAAGTATAATCATTACTAAAAAAAATTCAATATATATACACGGACAAAATAACATTATTATACTATTCGGCATATTTATTCTCATTGATTTTTCAATTTGTCAATTTATTTAACATTACTTGAATTGTTAATTTACAAATGTTTAAGTGAAATAGACTTTTATATAGGTTTGTAGGCTAATCAGACATTAAAAATGACTAGGCTCAGATCTACAAATAAGCTTATAATAGATTACCGGTTCGTCTTAGACTTTGAATTTTTTAGCTCTCAGACTCAGACTTGATAAAACCTATCTCGGCCCAACCTATTTTTCAATTTATCGATTTATTTGTGAATTCATTGAAAAATAAGTCACACCTCTTTATAATTTGAATCTTCATAGGAGTTTGATTAAAAATGAATGAGTAAAAGTATGTATGTTTATAGGCTTTTTTTTCTATTTATTCGGATTTATATTTTTAAGTTATTTATATTAACAATAAATTATTATAATTATTTTTATGTAGGAGAAATATAATAAAATATAGTATTAAGTATATTTCCTTAAGAAAATATAAGTATAATCATTACTAAAAAAAATTCAATATATATACACGGACAAAATAACATTATTATACTATTCGGCATATTTATTCTCATTGATTTTTCAATTTGTCAATTTATTTAACATTACTTGAATTGTTAATTTACAAATGTTTAAGTGAAATAGACTTTTATATAGGTTTGTAGGCTAATCAGACATTAAAAATGACTAGGCTCAGATCTACAAATAAGCTTATAATAGATTACCGGTTCGTCTTAGACTTTGAATTTTTTAGCTCTCAGACTCAGACTTGATAAAACCTATCTCGGCCCAACCTATTTTTCAATTTATCGATTTATTTGTGAATTCATTGAAAAATAAGTCACACCTCTTTATAATTTGAATCTTCATAGGAGTTTGATTAAAAATGAATGAGTAAAAGTATGTATGTTTATAGGCTTTTTTTTCTATTTATTCGGATTTATATTTTTAAGTTATTTATATTAACAATAAATTATTATAATTATTTTTATGTAGGAGAAATATAATAAAATATAGTATTAAGTATATTTCCTTAAGAAAATATAAGTATAATCATTACTAAAAAAAATTCAATATATATACACGGACAAAATAACATTATTATACTATTCGGCATATTTATTCTCATTGATTTTTCAATTTGTCAATTTATTTAACATTACTTGAATTGTTAATTTACAAATGTTTAAGTGAAATAGACTTTTATATAGGTTTGTAGGCTAATCAGACATTAAAAATGACTAGGCTCAGATCTACAAATAAGCTTATAATAGATTACCGGTTCGTCTTAGACTTTGAATTTTTTAGCTCTCAGACTCAGACTTGATAAAACCTATCTCGGCCCAACCTATTTTTCAATTTATCGATTTATTTGTGAATTCATTGAAAAATAAGTCACACCTCTTTATAATTTGAATCTTCATAGGAGTTTGATTAAAAATGAATGAGTAAAAGTATGTATGTTTATAGGCTTTTTTTTCTATTTATTCGGATTTATATTTTTAAGTTATTTATATTAACAATAAATTATTATAATTATTTTTATGTAGGAGAAATATAATAAAATATAGTATTAAGTATATTTCCTTAAGAAAATATAAGTATAATCATTACTAAAAAAAATTCAATATATATACACGGACAAAATAACATTATTATACTATTCGGCATATTTATTCTCATTGATTTTTCAATTTGTCAATTTATTTAACATTACTTGAATTGTTAATTTACAAATGTTTAAGTGAAATAGACTTTTATATAGGTTTGTAGGCTAATCAGACATTAAAAATGACTAGGCTCAGATCTACAAATAAGCTTATAATAGATTACCGGTTCGTCTTAGACTTTGAATTTTTTAGCTCTCAGACTCAGACTTGATAAAACCTATCTCGGCCCAACCTATTTTTCAATTTATCGATTTATTTGTGAATTCATTGAAAAATAAGTCACACCTCTTTATAATTTGAATCTTCATAGGAGTTTGATTAAAAATGAATGAGTAAAAGTATGTATGTTTATAGGCTTTTTTTTCTATTTATTCGGATTTATATTTTTAAGTTATTTATATTAACAATAAATTATTATAATTATTTTTATGTAGGAGAAATATAATAAAATATAGTATTAAGTATATTTCCTTAAGAAAATATAAGTATAATCATTACTAAAAAAAATTCAATATATATACACGGACAAAATAACATTATTATACTATTCGGCATATTTATTCTCATTGATTTTTCAATTTGTCAATTTATTTAACATTACTTGAATTGTTAATTTACAAATGTTTAAGTGAAATAGACTTTTATATAGGTTTGTAGGCTAATCAGACATTAAAAATGACTAGGCTCAGATCTACAAATAAGCTTATAATAGATTACCGGTTCGTCTTAGACTTTGAATTTTTTAGCTCTCAGACTCAGACTTGATAAAACCTATCTCGGCCCAACCTATTTTTCAATTTATCGATTTATTTGTGAATTCATTGAAAAATAAGTCACACCTCTTTATAATTTGAATCTTCATAGGAGTTTGATTAAAAATGAATGAGTAAAAGTATGTATGTTTATAGGCTTTTTTTTCTATTTATTCGGATTTATATTTTTAAGTTATTTATATTAACAATAAATTATTATAATTATTTTTATGTAGGAGAAATATAATAAAATATAGTATTAAGTATATTTCCTTAAGAAAATATAAGTATAATCATTACTAAAAAAAATTCAATATATATACACGGACAAAATAACATTATTATACTATTCGGCATATTTATTCTCATTGATTTTTCAATTTGTCAATTTATTTAACATTACTTGAATTGTTAATTTACAAATGTTTAAGTGAAATAGACTTTTATATAGGTTTGTAGGCTAATCAGACATTAAAAATGACTAGGCTCAGATCTACAAATAAGCTTATAATAGATTACCCGGTTCGTCTTAGACTTTGAATTTTTTAGCTCTCAGACTCAGACTTGATAAAACCTATCTCGGCCCAACCTATTTTTCAATTTATCGATTTATTTGTGAATTCATTGAAAAATAAGTCACACCTCTTTATAATTTGAATCTTCATAGGAGTTTGATTAAAAATGAATGAGTAAAAGTATGTATGTTTATAGGCTTTTTTTTCTATTTATTCGGATTTATATTTTTAAGTTATTTATATTAACAATAAATTATTATAATTATTTTTATGTAGGAGAAATATAATAAAATATAGTATTAAGTATATTTCCTTAAGAAAATATAAGTATAATCATTACTAAAAAAAATTCAATATATATACACGGACAAAATAACATTATTATACTATTCGGCATATTTATTCTCATTGATTTTTCAATTTGTCAATTTATTTAACATTACTTGAATTGTTAATTTACAAATGTTTAAGTGAAATAGACTTTTATATAGGTTTGTAGGCTAATCAGACATTAAAAATGACTAGGCTCAGATCTACAAATAAGCTTATAATAGATTACCGGTTCGTCTTAGACTTTGAATTTTTTAGCTCTCAGACTCAGACTTGATAAAACCTATCTCGGCCCAACCTATTTTTCAATTTATCGATTTATTTGTGAATTCATTGAAAAATAAGTCACACCTCTTTATAATTTGAATCTTCATAGGAGTTTGATTAAAAATGAATGAGTAAAAGTATGTATGTTTATAGGCTTTTTTTTCTATTTATTCGGATTTATATTTTTAAGTTATTTATATTAACAATAAATTATTATAATTATTTTTATGTAGGAGAAATATAATAAAATATAGTATTAAGTATATTTCCTTAAGAAAATATAAGTATAATCATTACTAAAAAAAATTCAATATATATACACGGACAAAATAACATTATTATACTATTCGGCATATTTATTCTCATTGATTTTTCAATTTGTCAATTTATTTAACATTACTTGAATTGTTAATTTACAAATGTTTAAGTGAAATAGACTTTTATATAGGTTTGTAGGCTAATCAGACATTAAAAATGACTAGGCTCAGATCTACAAATAAGCTTATAATAGATTACCGGTTCGTCTTAGACTTTGAATTTTTTAGCTCTCAGACTCAGACTTGATAAAACCTATCTCGGCCCAACCTATTTTTCAATTTATCGATTTATTTGTGAATTCATTGAAAAATAAGTCACACCTCTTTATAATTTGAATCTTCATAGGAGTTTGATTAAAAATGAATGAGTAAAAGTATGTATGTTTATAGGCTTTTTTTTCTATTTATTCGGATTTATATTTTTAAGTTATTTATATTAACAATAAATTATTATAATTATTTTTATGTAGGAGAAATATAATAAAATATAGTATTAAGTATATTTCCTTAAGAAAATATAAGTATAATCATTACTAAAAAAAATTCAATATATATACACGGACAAAATAACATTATTATACTATTCGGCATATTTATTCTCATTGATTTTTCAATTTGTCAATTTATTTAACATTACTTGAATTGTTAATTTACAAATGTTTAAGTGAAATAGACTTTTATATAGGTTTGTAGGCTAATCAGACATTAAAAATGACTAGGCTCAGATCTACAAATAAGCTTATAATAGATTACCGGTTCGTCTTAGACTTTGAATTTTTTAGCTCTCAGACTCAGACTTGATAAAACCTATCTCGGCCCAACCTATTTTTCAATTTATCGATTTATTTGTGAATTCATTGAAAAATAAGTCACACCTCTTTATAATTTGAATCTTCATAGGAGTTTGATTAAAAATGAATGAGTAAAAGTATGTATGTTTATAGGCTTTTTTTTCTATTTATTCGGATTTATATTTTTAAGTTATTTATATTAACAATAAATTATTATAATTATTTTTATGTAGGAGAAATATAATAAAATATAGTATTAAGTATATTTCCTTAAGAAAATATAAGTATAATCATTACTAAAAAAAATTCAATATATATACACGGACAAAATAACATTATTATACTATTCGGCATATTTATTCTCATTGATTTTTCAATTTGTCAATTTATTTAACATTACTTGAATTGTTAATTTACAAATGTTTAAGTGAAATAGACTTTTATATAGGTTTGTAGGCTAATCAGACATTAAAAATGACTAGGCTCAGATCTACAAATAAGCTTATAATAGATTACCGGTTCGTCTTAGACTTTGAATTTTTTAGCTCTCAGACTCAGACTTGATAAAACCTATCTCGGCCCAACCTATTTTTCAATTTATCGATTTATTTGTGAATTCATTGAAAAATAAGTCACACCTCTTTATAATTTGAATCTTCATAGGAGTTTGATTAAAAATGAATGAGTAAAAGTATGTATGTTTATAGGCTTTTTTTTCTATTTATTCGGATTTATATTTTTAAGTTATTTATATTAACAATAAATTATTATAATTATTTTTATGTAGGAGAAATATAATAAAATATAGTATTAAGTATATTTCCTTAAGAAAATATAAGTATAATCATTACTAAAAAAAATTCAATATATATACACGGACAAAATAACATTATTATACTATTCGGCATATTTATTCTCATTGATTTTTCAATTTGTCAATTTATTTAACATTACTTGAATTGTTAATTTACAAATGTTTAAGTGAAATAGACTTTTATATAGGTTTGTAGGCTAATCAGACATTAAAAATGACTAGGCTCAGATCTACAAATAAGCTTATAATAGATTACCGGTTCGTCTTAGACTTTGAATTTTTTAGCTCTCAGACTCAGACTTGATAAAACCTATCTCGGCCCAACCTATTTTTCAATTTATCGATTTATTTGTGAATTCATTGAAAAATAAGTCACACCTCTTTATAATTTGAATCTTCATAGGAGTTTGATTAAAAATGAATGAGTAAAAGTATGTATGTTTATAGGCTTTTTTTTCTATTTATTCGGATTTATATTTTTAAGTTATTTATATTAACAATAAATTATTATAATTATTTTTATGTAGGAGAAATATAATAAAATATAGTATTAAGTATATTTCCTTAAGAAAATATAAGTATAATCATTACTAAAAAAAATTCAATATATATACACGGACAAAATAACATTATTATACTATTCGGCATATTTATTCTCATTGATTTTTCAATTTGTCAATTTATTTAACATTACTTGAATATTTAATTTACAAATGTTTAAGTGAAATAGACTTTTATATAGGTTTGTAGGCTAATCAGACATTAAAAATGACTAGGCTCAGATCTACAAATAAGCTTATAATAGATTACCGGTTCGTCTTAGACTTTGAAATTTTAGCTCTCAGACTCAGACTTGATAAAACCTATCTCGGCCCAACCTATTTTTCAATTTATCGATTTATTTGTGAATTCATTGAAAAATAAGTCACACCTCTTTATAATTTGAATCTTCATAGGAGTTTGATTAAAAATGAATGAGTAAAAGTATGTATGTTTATAGGCTTTTTTTTCTATTTATTCGGATTTATATTTTTAAGTTATTTATATTAACAATAAATTATTATAATTATTTTTATGTAGGAGAAATATAATAAAATATAGTATTAAGTATATTTCCTTAAGAAAATATAAGTATAATCATTACTAAAAAAAATTCAATATATATACACGGACAAAATAACATTATTATACTATTCGGCATATTTATTCTCATTGATTTTTCAATTTGTCAATTTATTTAACATTACTTGAATTGTTAATTTACAAATGTTTAAGTGAAATAGACTTTTATATAGGTTTGTAGGCTAATCAGACATTAAAAATGACTAGGCTCAGATCTACAAATAAGCTTATAATAGATTACCGGTTCGTCTTAGACTTTGAATTTTTTAGCTCTCAGACTCAGACTTGATAAAACCTATCTCGGCCCAACCTATTTTTCAATTTATCGATTTATTTGTGAATTCATTGAAAAATAAGTCACACCTCTTTATAATTTGAATCTTCATAGGAGTTTGATTAAAAATGAATGAGTAAAAGTATGTATGTTTATAGGCTTTTTTTTCTATTTATTCGGATTTATATTTTTAAGTTATTTATATTAACAATAAATTATTATAATTATTTTTATGTAGGAGAAATATAATAAAATATAGTATTAAGTATATTTCCTTAAGAAAATATAAGTATAATCATTACTAAAAAAAATTCAATATATATACACGGACAAAATAACATTATTATACTATTCGGCATATTTATTCTCATTGATTTTTCAATTTGTCAATTTATTTAACATTACTTGAATTGTTAATTTACAAATGTTTAAGTGAAATAGACTTTTATATAGGTTTGTAGGCTAATCAGACATTAAAAATGACTAGGCTCAGATCTACAAATAAGCTTATAATAGATTACCGGTTCGTCTTAGACTTTGAATTTTTTAGCTCTCAGACTCAGACTTGATAAAACCTATCTCGGCCCAACCTATTTTTCAATTTATCGATTTATTTGTGAATTCATTGAAAAATAAGTCACACCTCTTTATAATTTGAATCTTCATAGGAGTTTGATTAAAAATGAATGAGTAAAAGTATGTATGTTTATAGGCTTTTTTTTCTATTTATTCGGATTTATATTTTTAAGTTATTTATATTAACAATAAATTATTATAATTATTTTTATGTAGGAGAAATATAATAAAATATAGTATTAAGTATATTTCCTTAAGAAAATATAAGTATAATCATTACTAAAAAAAATTCAATATATATACACGGACAAAATAACATTATTATACTATTCGGCATATTTATTCTCATTGATTTTTCAATTTGTCAATTTATTTAACATTACTTGAATTGTTAATTTACAAATGTTTAAGTGAAATAGACTTTTATATAGGTTTGTAGGCTAATCAGACATTAAAAATGACTAGGCTCAGATCTACAAATAAGCTTATAATAGATTACCGGTTCGTCTTAGACTTTGAATTTTTTAGCTCTCAGACTCAGACTTGATAAAACCTATCTCGGCCCAACCTATTTTTCAATTTATCGATTTATTTGTGAATTCATTGAAAAATAAGTCACACCTCTTTATAATTTGAATCTTCATAGGAGTTTGATTAAAAATGAATGAGTAAAAGTATGTATGTTTATAGGCTTTTTTTTCTATTTATTCGGATTTATATTTTTAAGTTATTTATATTAACAATAAATTATTATAATTATTTTTATGTAGGAGAAATATAATAAAATATAGTATTAAGTATATTTCCTTAAGAAAATATAAGTATAATCATTACTAAAAAAAATTCAATATATATACACGGACAAAATAACATTATTATACTATTCGGCATATTTATTCTCATTGATTTTTCAATTTGTCAATTTATTTAACATTACTTGAATATTTAATTTACAAATGTTTAAGTGAAATAGACTTTTATATAGGTTTGTAGGCTAATCAGACATTAAAAATGACTAGGCTCAGATCTACAAATAAGCTTATAATAGATTACCGGTTCGTCTTAGACTTTGAATTTTTTAGCTCTCAGACTCAGACTTGATAAAACCTATCTCGGCCCAACCTATTTTTCAATTTATCGATTTATTTGTGAATTCATTGAAAAATAAGTCACACCTCTTTATAATTTGAATCTTCATAGGAGTTTGATTAAAAATGAATGAGTAAAAGTATGTATGTTTATAGGCTTTTTTTTCTATTTATTCGGATTTATATTTTTAAGTTATTTATATTAACAATAAATTATTATAATTATTTTTATGTAGGAGAAATATAATAAAATATAGTATTAAGTATATTTCCTTAAGAAAATATAAGTATAATCATTACTAAAAAAAATTCAATATATATACACGGACAAAATAACATTATTATACTATTCGGCATATTTATTCTCATTGATTTTTCAATTTGTCAATTTATTTAACATTACTTGAATTGTTAATTTACAAATGTTTAAGTGAAATAGACTTTTATATAGGTTTGTAGGCTAATCAGACATTAAAAATGACTAGGCTCAGATCTACAAATAAGCTTATAATAGATTACCGGTTCGTCTTAGACTTTGAATTTTTTAGCTCTCAGACTCAGACTTGATAAAACCTATCTCGGCCCAACCTATTTTTCAATTTATCGATTTATTTGTGAATTCATTGAAAAATAAGTCACACCTCTTTATAATTTGAATCTTCATAGGAGTTTGATTAAAAATGAATGAGTAAAAGTATGTATGTTTATAGGCTTTTTTTTCTATTTATTCGGATTTATATTTTTAAGTTATTTATATTAACAATAAATTATTATAATTATTTTTATGTAGGAGAAATATAATAAAATATAGTATTAAGTATATTTCCTTAAGAAAATATAAGTATAATCATTACTAAAAAAAATTCAATATATATACACGGACAAAATAACATTATTATACTATTCGGCATATTTATTCTCATTGATTTTTCAATTTGTCAATTTATTTAACATTACTTGAATTGTTAATTTACAAATGTTTAAGTGAAATAGACTTTTATATAGGTTTGTAGGCTAATCAGACATTAAAAATGACTAGGCTCAGATCTACAAATAAGCTTATAATAGATTACCGGTTCGTCTTAGACTTTGAATTTTTTAGCTCTCAGACTCAGACTTGATAAAACCTATCTCGGCCCAACCTATTTTTCAATTTATCGATTTATTTGTGAATTCATTGAAAAATAAGTCACACCTCTTTATAATTTGAATCTTCATAGGAGTTTGATTAAAAATGAATGAGTAAAAGTATGTATGTTTATAGGCTTTTTTTTCTATTTATTCGGATTTATATTTTTAAGTTATTTATATTAACAATAAATTATTATAATTATTTTTATGTAGGAGAAATATAATAAAATATAGTATTAAGTATATTTCCTTAAGAAAATATAAGTATAATCATTACTAAAAAAAATTCAATATATATACACGGACAAAATAACATTATTATACTATTCGGCATATTTATTCTCATTGATTTTTCAATTTGTCAATTTATTTAACATTACTTGAATATTTAATTTACAAATGTTTAAGTGAAATAGACTTTTATATAGGTTTGTAGGCTAATCAGACATTAAAAATGACTAGGCTCAGATCTACAAATAAGCTTATAATAGATTACCGGTTCGTCTTAGACTTTGAATTTTTTAGCTCTCAGACTCAGACTTGATAAAACCTATCTCGGCCCAACCTATTTTTCAATTTATCGATTTATTTGTGAATTCATTGAAAAATAAGTCACACCTCTTTATAATTTGAATCTTCATAGGAGTTTGATTAAAAATGAATGAGTAAAAGTATGTATGTTTATAGGCTTTTTTTTCTATTTATTCGGATTTATATTTTTAAGTTATTTATATTAACAATAAATTATTATAATTATTTTTATGTAGGAGAAATATAATAAAATATAGTATTAAGTATATTTCCTTAAGAAAATATAAGTATAATCATTACTAAAAAAAATTCAATATATATACACGGACAAAATAACATTATTATACTATTCGGCATATTTATTCTCATTGATTTTTCAATTTGTCAATTTATTTAACATTACTTGAATTGTTAATTTACAAATGTTTAAGTGAAATAGACTTTTATATAGGTTTGTAGGCTAATCAGACATTAAAAATGACTAGGCTCAGATCTACAAATAAGCTTATAATAGATTACCGGTTCGTCTTAGACTTTGAATTTTTTAGCTCTCAGACTCAGACTTGATAAAACCTATCTCGGCCCAACCTATTTTTCAATTTATCGATTTATTTGTGAATTCATTGAAAAATAAGTCACACCTCTTTATAATTTGAATCTTCATAGGAGTTTGATTAAAAATGAATGAGTAAAAGTATGTATGTTTATAGGCTTTTTTTTCTATTTATTCGGATTTATATTTTTAAGTTATTTATATTAACAATAAATTATTATAATTATTTTTATGTAGGAGAAATATAATAAAATATAGTATTAAGTATATTTCCTTAAGAAAATATAAGTATAATCATTACTAAAAAAAATTCAATATATATACACGGACAAAATAACATTATTATACTATTCGGCATATTTATTCTCATTGATTTTTCAATTTGTCAATTTATTTAACATTACTTGAATTGTTAATTTACAAATGTTTAAGTGAAATAGACTTTTATATAGGTTTGTAGGCTAATCAGACATTAAAAATGACTAGGCTCAGATCTACAAATAAGCTTATAATAGATTACCGGTTCGTCTTAGACTTTGAATTTTTTAGCTCTCAGACTCAGACTTGATAAAACCTATCTCGGCCCAACCTATTTTTCAATTTATCGATTTATTTGTGAATTCATTGAAAAATAAGTCACACCTCTTTATAATTTGAATCTTCATAGGAGTTTGATTAAAAATGAATGAGTAAAAGTATGTATGTTTATAGGCTTTTTTTTCTATTTATTCGGATTTATATTTTTAAGTTATTTATATTAACAATAAATTATTATAATTATTTTTATGTAGGAGAAATATAATAAAATATAGTATTAAGTATATTTCCTTAAGAAAATATAAGTATAATCATTACTAAAAAAAATTCAATATATATACACGGACAAAATAACATTATTATACTATTCGGCATATTTATTCTCATTGATTTTTCAATTTGTCAATTTATTTAACATTACTTGAATTGTTAATTTACAAATGTTTAAGTGAAATAGACTTTTATATAGGTTTGTAGGCTAATCAGACATTAAAAATGACTAGGCTCAGATCTACAAATAAGCTTATAATAGATTACCGGTTCGTCTTAGACTTTGAATTTTTTAGCTCTCAGACTCAGACTTGATAAAACCTATCTCGGCCCAACCTATTTTTCAATTTATCGATTTATTTGTGAATTCATTGAAAAATAAGTCACACCTCTTTATAATTTGAATCTTCATAGGAGTTTGATTAAAAATAAATGAGTAAAAGTATGTATGTTTATAGGCTTTTTTTTCTATTTATTCGGATTTATATTTTTAAGTTATTTATATTAACAATAAATTATTATAATTATTTTTATGTAGGAGAAATATAATAAAATATAGTATTAAGTATATTTCCTTAAGAAAATATAAGTATAATCATTACTAAAAAAAATTCAATATATATACACGGACAAAATAACATTATTATACTATTCGGCATATTTATTCTCATTGATTTTTCAATTTGTCAATTTATTTAACATTACTTGAATTGTTAATTTACAAATGTTTAAGTGAAATAGACTTTTATATAGGTTTGTAGGCTAATCAGACATTAAAAATGACTAGGCTCAGATCTACAAATAAGCTTATAATAGATTACCGGTTCGTCTTAGACTTTGAATTTTTTAGCTCTCAGACTCAGACTTGATAAAACCTATCTCGGCCCAACCTATTTTTCAATTTATCGATTTATTTGTGAATTCATTGAAAAATAAGTCACACCTCTTTATAATTTGAATCTTCATAGGAGTTTGATTAAAAATGAATGAGTAAAAGTATGTATGTTTATAGGCTTTTTTTTCTATTTATTCGGATTTATATTTTTAAGTTATTTATATTAACAATAAATTATTATAATTATTTTTATGTAGGAGAAATATAATAAAATATAGTATTAAGTATATTTCCTTAAGAAAATATAAGTATAATCATTACTAAAAAAAATTCAATATATATACACGGACAAAATAACATTATTATACTATTCGGCATATTTATTCTCATTGATTTTTCAATTTGTCAATTTATTTAACATTACTTGAATTGTTAATTTACAAATGTTTAAGTGAAATAGACTTTTATATAGGTTTGTAGGCTAATCAGACATTAAAAATGACTAGGCTCAGATCTACAAATAAGCTTATAATAGATTACCGGTTCGTCTTAGACTTTGAATTTTTTAGCTCTCAGACTCAGACTTGATAAAACCTATCTCGGCCCAACCTATTTTTCAATTTATCGATTTATTTGTGAATTCATTGAAAAATAAGTCACACCTCTTTATAATTTGAATCTTCATAGGAGTTTGATTAAAAATGAATGAGTAAAAGTATGTATGTTTATAGGCTTTTTTTTCTATTTATTCGGATTTATATTTTTAAGTTATTTATATTAACAATAAATTATTATAATTATTTTTATGTAGGAGAAATATAATAAAATATAGTATTAAGTATATTTCCTTAAGAAAATATAAGTATAATCATTACTAAAAAAAATTCAATATATATACACGGACAAAATAACATTATTATACTATTCGGCATATTTATTCTCATTGATTTTTCAATTTGTCAATTTATTTAACATTACTTGAATTGTTAATTTACAAATGTTTAAGTGAAATAGACTTTTATATAGGTTTGTAGGCTAATGAGACATTAAAAATGACTAGGCTCAGATCTACAAATAAGCTTATAATAGATTACCGGTTCGTCTTAGACTTTGAATTTTTTAGCTCTCAGACTCAGACTTGATAAAACCTATCTCGGCCCAACCTATTTTTCAATTTATCGATTTATTTGTGAATTCATTGAAAAATAAGTCACACCTCTTTATAATTTGAATCTTCATAGGAGTTTGATTAAAAATGAATGAGTAAAAGTATGTATCTTTATAGGCTTTTTTTTCTATTTATTCGGATTTATATTTTTAAGTTATTTATATTAACAATAAATTATTATAATTATTTTTATGTAGGAGAAATATAATAAAATATAGTATTAAGTATATTTCCTTAAGAAAATATAAGTATAATCATTACTAAAAAAAATTCAATATATATACACGGACAAAATAACATTATTATACTATTCGGCATATTTATTCTCATTGATTTTTCAATTTGTCAATTTATTTAACATTACTTGAATTGTTAATTTACAAATGTTTAAGTGAAATAGACTTTTATATAGGTTTGTAGGCTAATCAGACATTAAAAATGACTAGGCTCAGATCTACAAATAAGCTTATAATAGATTACCGGTTCGTCTTAGACTTTGAATTTTTTAGCTCTCAGACTCAGACTTGATAAAACCTATCTCGGCCCAACCTATTTTTCAATTTATCGATTTATTTGTGAATTCATTGAAAAATAAGTCACACCTCTTTATAATTTGAATCTTCATAGGAGTTTGATTAAAAATGAATGAGTAAAAGTATGTATCTTTATAGGCTTTTTTTTCTATTTATTCGGATTTATATTTTTAAGTTATTTATATTAACAATAAATTATTATAATTATTTTTATGTAGGAGAAATATAATAAAATATAGTATTAAGTATATTTCCTTAAGAAAATATAAGTATAATCATTACTAAAAAAAATTCAATATATATACACGGACAAAATAACATTATTATACTATTCGGCATATTTATTCTCATTGATTTTTCAATTTGTCAATTTATTTAACATTACTTGAATTGTTAATTTACAAATGTTTAAGTGAAATAGACTTTTATATAGGTTTGTAGGCTAATCAGACATTAAAAATGACTAGGCTCAGATCTACAAATAAGCTTATAATAGATTACCGGTTCGTCTTAGACTTTGAATTTTTTAGCTCTCAGACTCAGACTTGATAAAACCTATCTCGGCCCAACCTATTTTTCAATTTATCGATTTATTTGTGAATTCATTGAAAAATAAGTCACACCTCTTTATAATTTGAATCTTCATAGGAGTTTGATTAAAAATGAATGAGTAAAAGTATGTATGTTTATAGGCTTTTTTTTCTATTTATTCGGATTTATATTTTTAAGTTATTTATATTAACAATAAATTATTATAATTATTTTTATGTAGGAGAAATATAATAAAATATAGTATTAAGTATATTTCCTTAAGAAAATATAAGTATAATCATTACTAAAAAAAATTCAATATATATACACGGACAAAATAACATTATTATACTATTCGGCATATTTATTCTCATTGATTTTTCAATTTGTCAATTTATTTAACATTACTTGAATTGTTAATTTACAAATGTTTAAGTGAAATAGACTTTTATATAGGTTTGTAGGCTAATCAGACATTAAAAATGACTAGGCTCAGATCTACAAATAAGCTTATAATAGATTACCGGTTCGTCTTAGACTTTGAATTTTTTAGCTCTCAGACTCAGACTTGATAAAACCTATCTCGGCCCAACCTATTTTTCAATTTATCGATTTATTTGTGAATTCATTGAAAAATAAGTCACACCTCTTTATAATTTGAATCTTCATAGGAGTTTGATTAAAAATGAATGAGTAAAAGTATGTATCTTTATAGGCTTTTTTTTCTATTTATTCGGATTTATATTTTTAAGTTATTTATATTAACAATAAATTATTATAATTATTTTTATGTAGGAGAAATATAATAAAATATAGTATTAAGTATATTTCCTTAAGAAAATATAAGTATAATCATTACTAAAAAAAATTCAATATATATACACGGACAAAATAACATTATTATACTATTCGGCATATTTATTCTCATTGATTTTTCAATTTGTCAATTTATTTAACATTACTTGAATTGTTAATTTACAAATGTTTAAGTGAAATAGACTTTTATATAGGTTTGTAGGCTAATCAGACATTAAAAATGACTAGGCTCAGATCTACAAATAAGCTTATAATAGATTACCGGTTCGTCTTAGACTTTGAATTTTTTAGCTCTCAGACTCAGACTTGATAAAACCTATCTCGGCCCAACCTATTTTTCAATTTATCGATTTATTTGTGAATTCATTGAAAAATAAGTCACACCTCTTTATAATTTGAATCTTCATAGGAGTTTGATTAAAAATGAATGAGTAAAAGTATGTATGTTTATAGGCTTTTTTTTCTATTTATTCGGATTTATATTTTTAAGTTATTTATATTAACAATAAATTATTATAATTATTTTTATGTAGGAGAAATATAATAAAATATAGTATTAAGTATATTTCCTTAAGAAAATATAAGTATAATCATTACTAAAAAAAATTCAATATATATACACGGACAAAATAACATTATTATACTATTCGGCATATTTATTCTCATTGATTTTTCAATTTGTCAATTTATTTAACATTACTTGAATTGTTAATTTACAAATGTTTAAGTGAAATAGACTTTTATATAGGTTTGTAGGCTAATCAGACATTAAAAATGACTAGGCTCAGATCTACAAATAAGCTTATAATAGATTACCGGTTCGTCTTAGACTTTGAATTTTTTAGCTCTCAGACTCAGACTTGATAAAACCTATCTCGGCCCAACCTATTTTTCAATTTATCGATTTATTTGTGAATTCATTGAAAAATAAGTCACACCTCTTTATAATTTGAATCTTCATAGGAGTTTGATTAAAAATGAATGAGTAAAAGTATGTATCTTTATAGGCTTTTTTTTCTATTTATTCGGATTTATATTTTTAAGTTATTTATATTAACAATAAATTATTATAATTATTTTTATGTAGGAGAAATATAATAAAATATAGTATTAAGTATATTTCCTTAAGAAAATATAAGTATAATCATTACTAAAAAAAATTCAATATATATACACGGACAAAATAACATTATTATACTATTCGGCATATTTATTCTCATTGATTTTTCAATTTGTCAATTTATTTAACATTACTTGAATTGTTAATTTACAAATGTTTAAGTGAAATAGACTTTTATATAGGTTTGTAGGCTAATCAGACATTAAAAATGACTAGGCTCAGATCTACAAATAAGCTTATAATAGATTACCGGTTCGTCTTAGACTTTGAATTTTTTAGCTCTCAGACTCAGACTTGATAAAACCTATCTCGGCCCAACCTATTTTTCAATTTATCGATTTATTTGTGAATTCATTGAAAAATAAGTCACACCTCTTTATAATTTGAATCTTCATAGGAGTTTGATTAAAAATGAATGAGTAAAAGTATGTATGTTTATAGGCTTTTTTTTCTATTTATTCGGATTTATATTTTTAAGTTATTTATATTAACAATAAATTATTATAATTATTTTTATGTAGGAGAAATATAATAAAATATAGTATTAAGTATATTTCCTTAAGAAAATATAAGTATAATCATTACTAAAAAAAATTCAATATATATACACGGACAAAATAACATTATTATACTATTCGGCATATTTATTCTCATTGATTTTTCAATTTGTCAATTTATTTAACATTACTTGAATTGTTAATTTACAAATGTTTAAGTGAAATAGACTTTTATATAGGTTTGTAGGCTAATCAGACATTAAAAATGACTAGGCTCAGATCTACAAATAAGCTTATAATAGATTACCGGTTCGTCTTAGACTTTGAATTTTTTAGCTCTCAGACTCAGACTTGATAAAACCTATCTCGGCCCAACCTATTTTTCAATTTATCGATTTATTTGTGAATTCATTGAAAAATAAGTCACACCTCTTTATAATTTGAATCTTCATAGGAGTTTGATTAAAAATGAATGAGTAAAAGTATGTATCTTTATAGGCTTTTTTTTCTATTTATTCGGATTTATATTTTTAAGTTATTTATATTAACAATAAATTATTATAATTATTTTTATGTAGGAGAAATATAATAAAATATAGTATTAAGTATATTTCCTTAAGAAAATATAAGTATAATCATTACTAAAAAAAATTCAATATATATACACGGACAAAATAACATTATTATACTATTCGGCATATTTATTCTCATTGATTTTTCAATTTGTCAATTTATTTAACATTACTTGAATTGTTAATTTACAAATGTTTAAGTGAAATAGACTTTTATATAGGTTTGTAGGCTAATCAGACATTAAAAATGAATAGGCTCAGATCTACAAATAAGCTTATAATAGATTACCGGTTCGTCTTAGACTTTGAATTTTTTAGCTCTCAGACTCAGACTTGATAAAACCTATCTCGGCCCAACCTATTTTTCAATTTATCGATTTATTTGTGAATTCATTGAAAAATAAGTCACACCTCTTTATAATTTGAATCTTCATAGGAGTTTGATTAAAAATGAATGAGTAAAAGTATGTATCTTTATAGGCTTTTTTTTCTATTTATTCGGATTTATATTTTTAAGTTATTTATATTAACAATAAATTATTATAATTATTTTTATGTAGGAGAAATATAATAAAATATAGTATTAAGTATATTTCCTTAAGAAAATATAAGTATAATCATTACTAAAAAAAATTCAATATATATACACGGACAAAATAACATTATTATACTATTCGGCATATTTATTCTCATTGATTTTTCAATTTGTCAATTTATTTAACATTACTTGAATTGTTAATTTACAAATGTTTAAGTGAAATAGACTTTTATATAGGTTTGTAGGCTAATCAGACATTAAAAATGACTAGGCTCAGATCTACAAATAAGCTTATAATAGATTACCGGTTCGTCTTAGACTTTGAATTTTTTAGCTCTCAGACTCAGACTTGATAAAACCTATCTCGGCCCAACCTATTTTTCAATTTATCGATTTATTTGTGAATTCATTGAAAAATAAGTCACACCTCTTTATAATTTGAATCTTCATAGGAGTTTGATTAAAAATGAATGAGTAAAAGTATGTATCTTTATAGGCTTTTTTTTCTATTTATTCGGATTTATATTTTTAAGTTATTTATATTAACAATAAATTATTATAATTATTTTTATGTAGGAGAAATATAATAAAATATAGTATTAAGTATATTTCCTTAAGAAAATATAAGTATAATCATTACTAAAAAAAATTCAATATATATACACGGACAAAATAACATTATTATACTATTCGGCATATTTATTCTCATTGATTTTTCAATTTGTCAATTTATTTAACATTACTTGAATTGTTAATTTACAAATGTTTAAGTGAAATAGACTTTTATATAGGTTTGTAGGCTAATCAGACATTAAAAATGACTAGGCTCAGATCTACAAATAAGCTTATAATAGATTACCGGTTCGTCTTAGACTTTGAATTTTTTAGCTCTCAGACTCAGACTTGATAAAACCTATCTCGGCCCAACCTATTTTTCAATTTATCGATTTATTTGTGAATTCATTGAAAAATAAGTCACACCTCTTTATAATTTGAATCTTCATAGGAGTTTGATTAAAAATGAATGAGTAAAAGTATGTATCTTTATAGGCTTTTTTTTCTATTTATTCGGATTTATATTTTTAAGTTATTTATATTAACAATAAATTATTATAATTATTTTTATGTAGGAGAAATATAATAAAATATAGTATTAAGTATATTTCCTTAAGAAAATATAAGTATAATCATTACTAAAAAAAATTCAATATATATACACGGACAAAATAACATTATTATACTATTCGGCATATTTATTCTCATTGATTTTTCAATTTGTCAATTTATTTAACATTACTTGAATTGTTAATTTACAAATGTTTAAGTGAAATAGACTTTTATATAGGTTTGTAGGCTAATCAGACATTAAAAATGACTAGGCTCAGATCTACAAATAAGCTTATAATAGATTACCGGTTCGTCTTAGACTTTGAATTTTTTAGCTCTCAGACTCAGACTTGATAAAACCTATCTCGGCCCAACCTATTTTTCAATTTATCGATTTATTTGTGAATTCATTGAAAAATAAGTCACACCTCTTTATAATTTGAATCTTCATAGGAGTTTGATTAAAAATGAATGAGTAAAAGTATGTATGTTTATAGGCTTTTTTTTCTATTTATTCGGATTTATATTTTTAAGTTATTTATATTAACAATAAATTATTATAATTATTTTTATGTAGGAGAAATATAATAAAATATAGTATTAAGTATATTTCCTTAAGAAAATATAAGTATAATCATTACTAAAAAAAATTCAATATATATACACGGACAAAATAACATTATTATACTATTCGGCATATTTATTCTCATTGATTTTTCAATTTGTCAATTTATTTAACATTACTTGAATTGTTAATTTACAAATGTTTAAGTGAAATAGACTTTTATATAGGTTTGTAGGCTAATCAGACATTAAAAATGACTAGGCTCAGATCTACAAATAAGCTTATAATAGATTACCGGTTCGTCTTAGACTTTGAATTTTTTAGCTCTCAGACTCAGACTTGATAAAACCTATCTCGGCCCAACCTATTTTTCAATTTATCGATTTATTTGTGAATTCATTGAAAAATAAGTCACACCTCTTTATAATTTGAATCTTCATAGGAGTTTGATTAAAAATGAATGAGTAAAAGTATGTATGTTTATAGGCTTTTTTTTCTATTTATTCGGATTTATATTTTTAAGTTATTTATATTAACAATAAATTATTATAATTATTTTTATGTAGGAGAAATATAATAAAATATAGTATTAAGTATATTTCCTTAAGAAAATATAAGTATAATCATTACTAAAAAAAATTCAATATATATACACGGACAAAATAACATTATTATACTATTCGGCATATTTATTCTCATTGATTTTTCAATTTGTCAATTTATTTAACATTACTTGAATTGTTAATTTACAAATGTTTAAGTGAAATAGACTTTTATATAGGTTTGTAGGCTAATCAGACATTAAAAATGACTAGGCTCAGATCTACAAATAAGCTTATAATAGATTACCGGTTCGTCTTAGACTTTGAATTTTTTAGCTCTCAGACTCAGACTTGATAAAACCTATCTCGGCCCAACCTATTTTTCAATTTATCGATTTATTTGTGAATTCATTGAAAAATAAGTCACACCTCTTTATAATTTGAATCTTCATAGGAGTTTGATTAAAAATGAATGAGTAAAAGTATGTATGTTTATAGGCTTTTTTTTCTATTTATTCGGATTTATATTTTTAAGTTATTTATATTAACAATAAATTATTATAATTATTTTTATGTAGGAGAAATATAATAAAATATAGTATTAAGTATATTTCCTTAAGAAAATATAAGTATAATCATTACTAAAAAAAATTCAATATATATACACGGACAAAATAACATTATTATACTATTCGGCATATTTATTCTCATTGATTTTTCAATTTGTCAATTTATTTAACATTACTTGAATTGTTAATTTACAAATGTTTAAGTGAAATAGACTTTTATATAGGTTTGTAGGCTAATCAGACATTAAAAATGACTAGGCTCAGATCTACAAATAAGCTTATAATAGATTACCGGTTCGTCTTAGACTTTGAATTTTTTAGCTCTCAGACTCAGACTTGATAAAACCTATCTCGGCCCAACCTATTTTTCAATTTATCGATTTATTTGTGAATTCATTGAAAAATAAGTCACACCTCTTTATAATTTGAATCTTCATAGGAGTTTGATTAAAAATGAATGAGTAAAAGTATGTATGTTTATAGGCTTTTTTTTCTATTTATTCGGATTTATATTTTTAAGTTATTTATATTAACAATAAATTATTATAATTATTTTTATGTAGGAGAAATATAATAAAATATAGTATTAAGTATATTTCCTTAAGAAAATATAAGTATAATCATTACTAAAAAAAATTCAATATATATACACGGACAAAATAACATTATTATACTATTCGGCATATTTATTCTCATTGATTTTTCAATTTGTCAATTTATTTAACATTACTTGAATTGTTAATTTACAAATGTTTAAGTGAAATAGACTTTTATATAGGTTTGTAGGCTAATCAGACATTAAAAATGACTAGGCTCAGATCTACAAATAAGCTTATAATAGATTACCGGTTCGTCTTAGACTTTGAATTTTTTAGCTCTCAGACTCAGACTTGATAAAACCTATCTCGGCCCAACCTATTTTTCAATTTATCGATTTATTTGTGAATTCATTGAAAAATAAGTCACACCTCTTTATAATTTGAATCTTCATAGGAGTTTGATTAAAAATGAATGAGTAAAAGTATGTATCTTTATAGGCTTTTTTTTCTATTTATTCGGATTTATATTTTTAAGTTATTTATATTAACAATAAATTATTATAATTATTTTTATGTAGGAGAAATATAATAAAATATAGTATTAAGTATATTTCCTTAAGAAAATATAAGTATAATCATTACTAAAAAAAATTCAATATATATACACGGACAAAATAACATTATTATACTATTCGGCATATTTATTCTCATTGATTTTTCAATTTGTCAATTTATTTAACATTACTTGAATTGTTAATTTACAAATGTTTAAGTGAAATAGACTTTTATATAGGTTTGTAGGCTAATCAGACATTAAAAATGACTAGGCTCAGATCTACAAATAAGCTTATAATAGATTACCGGTTCGTCTTAGACTTTGAATTTTTTAGCTCTCAGACTCAGACTTGATAAAACCTATCTCGGCCCAACCTATTTTTCAATTTATCGATTTATTTGTGAATTCATTGAAAAATAAGTCACACCTATTTATAATTTGAATCTTCATAGGAGTTTGATTAAAAATGAATGAGTAAAAGTATGTATGTTTATAGGCTTTTTTTTCTATTTATTCGGATTTATATTTTTAAGTTATTTATATTAACAATAAATTATTATAATTATTTTTATGTAGGAGAAATATAATAAAATATAGTATTAAGTATATTTCCTTAAGAAAATATAAGTATAATCATTACTAAAAAAAATTCAATATATATACACGGACAAAATAACATTATTATACTATTCGGCATATTTATTCTCATTGATTTTTCAATTTGTCAATTTATTTAACATTACTTGAATTGTTAATTTACAAATGTTTAAGTGAAATAGACTTTTATATAGGTTTGTAGGCTAATCAGACATTAAAAATGACTAGGCTCAGATCTACAAATAAGCTTATAATAGATTACCGGTTCGTCTTAGACTTTGAATTTTTTAGCTCTCAGACTCAGACTTGATAAAACCTATCTCGGCCCAACCTATTTTTCAATTTATCGATTTATTTGTGAATTCATTGAAAAATAAGTCACACCTCTTTATAATTTGAATCTTCATAGGAGTTTGATTAAAAATGAATGAGTAAAAGTATGTATGTTTATAGGCTTTTTTTTCTATTTATTCGGATTTATATTTTTAAGTTATTTATATTAACAATAAATTATTATAATTATTTTTATGTAGGAGAAATATAATAAAATATAGTATTAAGTATATTTCCTTAAGAAAATATAAGTATAATCATTACTAAAAAAAATTCAATATATATACACGGACAAAATAACATTATTATACTATTCGGCATATTTATTCTCATTGATTTTTCAATTTGTCAATTTATTTAACATTACTTGAATTGTTAATTTACAAATGTTTAAGTGAAATAGACTTTTATATAGGTTTGTAGGCTAATCAGACATTAAAAATGACTAGGCTCAGATCTACAAATAAGCTTATAATAGATTACCGGTTCGTCTTAGACTTTGAATTTTTTAGCTCTCAGACTCAGACTTGATAAAACCTATCTCGGCCCAACCTATTTTTCAATTTATCGATTTATTTGTGAATTCATTGAAAAATAAGTCACACCTCTTTATAATTTGAATCTTCATAGGAGTTTGATTAAAAATGAATGAGTAAAAGTATGTATCTTTATAGGCTTTTTTTTCTATTTATTCGGATTTATATTTTTAAGTTATTTATATTAACAATAAATTATTATAATTATTTTTATGTAGGAGAAATATAATAAAATATAGTATTAAGTATATTTCCTTAAGAAAATATAAGTATAATCATTACTAAAAAAAATTCAATATATATACACGGACAAAATAACATTATTATACTATTCGGCATATTTATTCTCATTGATTTTTCAATTTGTCAATTTATTTAACATTACTTGAATTGTTAATTTACAAATGTTTAAGTGAAATAGACTTTTATATAGGTTTGTAGGCTAATCAGACATTAAAAATAACTAGGCTCAGATCTACAAATAAGCTTATAATAGATTACCGGTTCGTCTTAGACTTTGAATTTTTTAGCTCTCAGACTCAGACTTGATAAAACCTATCTCGGCCCAACCTATTTTTCAATTTATCGATTTATTTGTGAATTCATTGAAAAATAAGTCACACCTCTTTATAATTTGAATCTTCATAGGAGTTTGATTAAAAATGAATGAGTAAAAGTATGTATCTTTATAGGCTTTTTTTTCTATTTATTCGGATTTATATTTTTAAGTTATTTATATTAACAATAAATTATTATAATTATTTTTATGTAGGAGAAATATAATAAAATATAGTATTAAGTATATTTCCTTAAGAAAATATAAGTATAATCATTACTAAAAAAAATTCAATATATATACACGGACAAAATAACATTATTATACTATTCGGCATATTTATTCTCATTGATTTTTCAATTTGTCAATTTATTTAACATTACTTGAATTGTTAATTTACAAATGTTTAAGTGAAATAGACTTTTATATAGGTTTGTAGGCTAATCAGACATTAAAAATGACTAGGCTCAGATCTACAAATAAGCTTATAATAGATTACCGGTTCGTCTTAGACTTTGAATTTTTTAGCTCTCAGACTCAGACTTGATAAAACCTATCTCGGCCCAACCTATTTTTCAATTTATCGATTTATTTGTGAATTCATTGAAAAATAAGTCACACCTCTTTATAATTTGAATCTTCATAGGAGTTTGATTAAAAATGAATGAGTAAAAGTATGTATGTTTATAGGCTTTTTTTTCTATTTATTCGGATTTATATTTTTAAGTTATTTATATTAACAATAAATTATTATAATTATTTTTATGTAGGAGAAATATAATAAAATATAGTATTAAGTATATTTCCTTAAGAAAATATAAGTATAATCATTACTAAAAAAAATTCAATATATATACACGGACAAAATAACATTATTATACTATTCGGCATATTTATTCTCATTGATTTTTCAATTTGTCAATTTATTTAACATTACTTGAATTGTTAATTTACAAATGTTTAAGTGAAATAGACTTTTATATAGGTTTGTAGGCTAATCAGACATTAAAAATGACTAGGCTCAGATCTACAAATAAGCTTATAATAGATTACCGGTTCGTCTTAGACTTTGAATTTTTTAGCTCTCAGACTCAGACTTGATAAAACCTATCTCGGCCCAACCTATTTTTCAATTTATCGATTTATTTGTGAATTCATTGAAAAATAAGTCACACCTCTTTATAATTTGAATCTTCATAGGAGTTTGATTAAAAATGAATGAGTAAAAGTATGTATGTTTATAGGCTTTTTTTTCTATTTATTCTGATTTATATTTTTAAGTTATTTATATTAACAATAAATTATTATAATTATTTTTATGTAGGAGAAATATAATAAAATATAGTATTAAGTATATTTCCTTAAGAAAATATAAGTATAATCATTACTAAAAAAAATTCAATATATATACACGGACAAAATAACATTATTATACTATTCGGCATATTTATTCTCATTGATTTTTCAATTTGTCAATTTATTTAACATTACTTGAATTGTTAATTTACAAATGTTTAAGTGAAATAGACTTTTATATAGGTTTGTAGGCTAATCAGACATTAAAAATGACTAGGCTCAGATCTACAAATAAGCTTATAATAGATTACCGGTTCGTCTTAGACTTTGAATTTTTTAGCTCTCAGACTCAGACTTGATAAAACCTATCTCGGCCCAACCTATTTTTCAATTTATCGATTTATTTGTGAATTCATTGAAAAATAAGTCACACCTCTTTATAATTTGAATCTTCATAGGAGTTTGATTAAAAATGAATGAGTAAAAGTATGTATGTTTATAGGCTTTTTTTTCTATTTATTCTGATTTATATTTTTAAGTTATTTATATTAACAATAAATTATTATAATTATTTTTATGTAGGAGAAATATAATAAAATATAGTATTAAGTATATTTCCTTAAGAAAATATAAGTATAATCATTACTAAAAAAAATTCAATATATATACACGGACAAAATAACATTATTATACTATTCGGCATATTTATTCTCATTGATTTTTCAATTTGTCAATTTATTTAACATTACTTGAATTGTTAATTTACAAATGTTTAAGTGAAATAGACTTTTATATAGGTTTGTAGGCTAATCAGACATTAAAAATGACTAGGCTCAGATCTACAAATAAGCTTATAATAGATTACCGGTTCGTCTTAGACTTTGAATTTTTTAGCTCTCAGACTCAGACTTGATAAAACCTATCTCGGCCCAACCTATTTTTCAATTTATCGATTTATTTGTGAATTCATTGAAAAATAAGTCACACCTCTTTATAATTTGAATCTTCATAGGAGTTTGATTAAAAATGAATGAGTAAAAGTATGTATCTTTATAGGCTTTTTTTTCTATTTATTCGGATTTATATTTTTAAGTTATTTATATTAACAATAAAT
Organism: Vicia faba; assembly: GCA_948472305.1. Lineage (NCBI taxonomy): Eukaryota > Viridiplantae > Streptophyta > Magnoliopsida > Fabales > Fabaceae > Vicia > Vicia faba. The sequence goes on from CATIWC010003365.1 coordinate 71,554, forward strand.
TATTATAATTATTTTTATGTAGGAGAAATATAATAAAATATAGTATTAAGTATATTTCCTTAAGAAAATATAAGTATAATCATTACTAAAAAAAATTCAATATATATACACGGACAAAATAACATTATTATACTATTCGGCATATTTATTCTCATTGATTTTTCAATTTGTCAATTTATTTAACATTACTTGAATTGTTAATTTACAAATGTTTAAGTGAAATAGACTTTTATATAGGTTTGTAGGCTAATCAGACATTAAAAATAACTAGGCTCAGATCTACAAATAAGCTTATAATAGATTACCGGTTCGTCTTAGACTTTGAATTTTTTAGCTCTCAGACTCAGACTTGATAAAACCTATCTCGGCCCAACCTATTTTTCAATTTATCGATTTATTTGTGAATTCATTGAAAAATAAGTCACACCTCTTTATAATTTGAATCTTCATAGGAGTTTGATTAAAAATGAATGAGTAAAAGTATGTATCTTTATAGGCTTTTTTTTCTATTTATTCGGATTTATATTTTTAAGTTATTTATATTAACAATAAATTATTATAATTATTTTTATGTAGGAGAAATATAATAAAATATAGTATTAAGTATATTTCCTTAAGAAAATATAAGTATAATCATTACTAAAAAAAATTCAATATATATACACGGACAAAATAACATTATTATACTATTCGGCATATTTATTCTCATTGATTTTTCAATTTGTCAATTTATTTAACATTACTTGAATTGTTAATTTACAAATGTTTAAGTGAAATAGACTTTTATATAGGTTTGTAGGCTAATCAGACATTAAAAATGACTAGGCTCAGATCTACAAATAAGCTTATAATAGATTACCGGTTCGTCTTAGACTTTGAATTTTTTAGCTCTCAGACTCAGACTTGATAAAACCTATCTCGGCCCAACCTATTTTTCAATTTATCGATTTATTTGTGAATTCATTGAAAAATAAGTCACACCTCTTTATAATTTGAATCTTCATAGGAGTTTGATTAAAAATGAATGAGTAAAAGTATGTATGTTTATAGGCTTTTTTTTCTATTTATTCGGATTTATATTTTTAAGTTATTTATATTAACAATAAATTATTATAATTATTTTTATGTAGGAGAAATATAATAAAATATAGTATTAAGTATATTTCCTTAAGAAAATATAAGTATAATCATTACTAAAAAAAATTCAATATATATACACGGACAAAATAACATTATTATACTATTCGGCATATTTATTCTCATTGATTTTTCAATTTGTCAATTTATTTAACATTACTTGAATTGTTAATTTACAAATGTTTAAGTGAAATAGACTTTTATATAGGTTTGTAGGCTAATCAGACATTAAAAATGACTAGGCTCAGATCTACAAATAAGCTTATAATAGATTACCGGTTCGTCTTAGACTTTGAATTTTTTAGCTCTCAGACTCAGACTTGATAAAACCTATCTCGGCCCAACCTATTTTTCAATTTATCGATTTATTTGTGAATTCATTGAAAAATAAGTCACACCTCTTTATAATTTGAATCTTCATAGGAGTTTGATTAAAAATGAATGAGTAAAAGTATGTATGTTTATAGGCTTTTTTTTCTATTTATTCTGATTTATATTTTTAAGTTATTTATATTAACAATAAATTATTATAATTATTTTTATGTAGGAGAAATATAATAAAATATAGTATTAAGTATATTTCCTTAAGAAAATATAAGTATAATCATTACTAAAAAAAATTCAATATATATACACGGACAAAATAACATTATTATACTATTCGGCATATTTATTCTCATTGATTTTTCAATTTGTCAATTTATTTAACATTACTTGAATTGTTAATTTACAAATGTTTAAGTGAAATAGACTTTTATATAGGTTTGTAGGCTAATCAGACATTAAAAATGACTAGGCTCAGATCTACAAATAAGCTTATAATAGATTACCGGTTCGTCTTAGACTTTGAATTTTTTAGCTCTCAGACTCAGACTTGATAAAACCTATCTCGGCCCAACCTATTTTTCAATTTATCGATTTATTTGTGAATTCATTGAAAAATAAGTCACACCTCTTTATAATTTGAATCTTCATAGGAGTTTGATTAAAAATGAATGAGTAAAAGTATGTATGTTTATAGGCTTTTTTTTCTATTTATTCTGATTTATATTTTTAAGTTATTTATATTAACAATAAATTATTATAATTATTTTTATGTAGGAGAAATATAATAAAATATAGTATTAAGTATATTTCCTTAAGAAAATATAAGTATAATCATTACTAAAAAAAATTCAATATATATACACGGACAAAATAACATTATTATACTATTCGGCATATTTATTCTCATTGATTTTTCAATTTGTCAATTTATTTAACATTACTTGAATTGTTAATTTACAAATGTTTAAGTGAAATAGACTTTTATATAGGTTTGTAGGCTAATCAGACATTAAAAATGACTAGGCTCAGATCTACAAATAAGCTTATAATAGATTACCGGTTCGTCTTAGACTTTGAATTTTTTAGCTCTCAGACTCAGACTTGATAAAACCTATCTCGGCCCAACCTATTTTTCAATTTATCGATTTATTTGTGAATTCATTGAAAAATAAGTCACACCTCTTTATAATTTGAATCTTCATAGGAGTTTGATTAAAAATGAATGAGTAAAAGTATGTATCTTTATAGGCTTTTTTTTCTATTTATTCGGATTTATATTTTTAAGTTATTTATATTAACAATAAATTATTATAATTATTTTTATGTAGGAGAAATATAATAAAATATAGTATTAAGTATATTTCCTTAAGAAAATATAAGTATAATCATTACTAAAAAAAATTCAATATATATACACGGACAAAATAACATTATTATACTATTCGGCATATTTATTCTCATTGATTTTTCAATTTGTCAATTTATTTAACATTACTTGAATTGTTAATTTACAAATGTTTAAGTGAAATAGACTTTTATATAGGTTTGTAGGCTAATCAGACATTAAAAATAACTAGGCTCAGATCTACAAATAAGCTTATAATAGATTACCGGTTCGTCTTAGACTTTGAATTTTTTAGCTCTCAGACTCAGACTTGATAAAACCTATCTCGGCCCAACCTATTTTTCAATTTATCGATTTATTTGTGAATTCATTGAAAAATAAGTCACACCTCTTTATAATTTGAATCTTCATAGGAGTTTGATTAAAAATGAATGAGTAAAAGTATGTATCTTTATAGGCTTTTTTTTCTATTTATTCGGATTTATATTTTTAAGTTATTTATATTAACAATAAATTATTATAATTATTTTTATGTAGGAGAAATATAATAAAATATAGTATTAAGTATATTTCCTTAAGAAAATATAAGTATAATCATTACTAAAAAAAATTCAATATATATACACGGACAAAATAACATTATTATACTATTCGGCATATTTATTCTCATTGATTTTTCAATTTGTCAATTTATTTAACATTACTTGAATTGTTAATTTACAAATGTTTAAGTGAAATAGACTTTTATATAGGTTTGTAGGCTAATCAGACATTAAAAATGACTAGGCTCAGATCTACAAATAAGCTTATAATAGATTACCGGTTCGTCTTAGACTTTGAATTTTTTAGCTCTCAGACTCAGACTTGATAAAACCTATCTCGGCCCAACCTATTTTTCAATTTATCGATTTATTTGTGAATTCATTGAAAAATAAGTCACACCTCTTTATAATTTGAATCTTCATAGGAGTTTGATTAAAAATGAATGAGTAAAAGTATGTATGTTTATAGGCTTTTTTTTCTATTTATTCGGATTTATATTTTTAAGTTATTTATATTAACAATAAATTATTATAATTATTTTTATGTAGGAGAAATATAATAAAATATAGTATTAAGTATATTTCCTTAAGAAAATATAAGTATAATCATTACTAAAAAAAATTCAATATATATACACGGACAAAATAACATTATTATACTATTCGGCATATTTATTCTCATTGATTTTTCAATTTGTCAATTTATTTAACATTACTTGAATTGTTAATTTACAAATGTTTAAGTGAAATAGACTTTTATATAGGTTTGTAGGCTAATCAGACATTAAAAATGACTAGGCTCAGATCTACAAATAAGCTTATAATAGATTACCGGTTCGTCTTAGACTTTGAATTTTTTAGCTCTCAGACTCAGACTTGATAAAACCTATCTCGGCCCAACCTATTTTTCAATTTATCGATTTATTTGTGAATTCATTGAAAAATAAGTCACACCTCTTTATAATTTGAATCTTCATAGGAGTTTGATTAAAAATGAATGAGTAAAAGTATGTATGTTTATAGGCTTTTTTTTCTATTTATTCTGATTTATATTTTTAAGTTATTTATATTAACAATAAATTATTATAATTATTTTTATGTAGGAGAAATATAATAAAATATAGTATTAAGTATATTTCCTTAAGAAAATATAAGTATAATCATTACTAAAAAAAATTCAATATATATACACGGACAAAATAACATTATTATACTATTCGGCATATTTATTCTCATTGATTTTTCAATTTGTCAATTTATTTAACATTACTTGAATTGTTAATTTACAAATGTTTAAGTGAAATAGACTTTTATATAGGTTTGTAGGCTAATCAGACATTAAAAATGACTAGGCTCAGATCTACAAATAAGCTTATAATAGATTACCGGTTCGTCTTAGACTTTGAATTTTTTAGCTCTCAGACTCAGACTTGATAAAACCTATCTCGGCCCAACCTATTTTTCAATTTATCGATTTATTTGTGAATTCATTGAAAAATAAGTCACACCTCTTTATAATTTGAATCTTCATAGGAGTTTGATTAAAAATGAATGAGTAAAAGTATGTATGTTTATAGGCTTTTTTTTCTATTTATTCTGATTTATATTTTTAAGTTATTTATATTAACAATAAATTATTATAATTATTTTTATGTAGGAGAAATATAATAAAATATAGTATTAAGTATATTTCCTTAAGAAAATATAAGTATAATCATTACTAAAAAAAATTCAATATATATACACGGACAAAATAACATTATTATACTATTCGGCATATTTATTCTCATTGATTTTTCAATTTGTCAATTTATTTAACATTACTTGAATTGTTAATTTACAAATGTTTAAGTGAAATAGACTTTTATATAGGTTTGTAGGCTAATCAGACATTAAAAATGACTAGGCTCAGATCTACAAATAAGCTTATAATAGATTACCGGTTCGTCTTAGACTTTGAATTTTTTAGCTCTCAGACTCAGACTTGATAAAACCTATCTCGGCCCAACCTATTTTTCAATTTATCGATTTATTTGTGAATTCATTGAAAAATAAGTCACACCTCTTTATAATTTGAATCTTCATAGGAGTTTGATTAAAAATGAATGAGTAAAAGTATGTATCTTTATAGGCTTTTTTTTCTATTTATTCGGATTTATATTTTTAAGTTATTTATATTAACAATAAATTATTATAATTATTTTTATGTAGGAGAAATATAATAAAATATAGTATTAAGTATATTTCCTTAAGAAAATATAAGTATAATCATTACTAAAAAAAATTCAATATATATACACGGACAAAATAACATTATTATACTATTCGGCATATTTATTCTCATTGATTTTTCAATTTGTCAATTTATTTAACATTACTTGAATTGTTAATTTACAAATGTTTAAGTGAAATAGACTTTTATATAGGTTTGTAGGCTAATCAGACATTAAAAATGACTAGGCTCAGATCTACAAATAAGCTTATAATAGATTACCGGTTCGTCTTAGACTTTGAATTTTTTAGCTCTCAGACTCAGACTTGATAAAACCTATCTCGGCCCAACCTATTTTTCAATTTATCGATTTATTTGTGAATTCATTGAAAAATAAGTCACACCTCTTTATAATTTGAATCTTCATAGGAGTTTGATTAAAAATGAATGAGTAAAAGTATGTATGTTTATAGGCTTTTTTTTCTATTTATTCGGATTTATATTTTTAAGTTATTTATATTAACAATAAATTATTATAATTATTTTTATGTAGGAGAAATATAATAAAATATAGTATTAAGTATATTTCCTTAAGAAAATATAAGTATAATCATTACTAAAAAAAATTCAATATATATACACGGACAAAATAACATTATTATACTATTCGGCATATTTATTCTCATTGATTTTTCAATTTGTCAATTTATTTAACATTACTTGAATTGTTAATTTACAAATGTTTAAGTGAAATAGACTTTTATATAGGTTTGTAGGCTAATCAGACATTAAAAATGACTAGGCTCAGATCTACAAATAAGCTTATAATAGATTACCGGTTCGTCTTAGACTTTGAATTTTTTAGCTCTCAGACTCAGACTTGATAAAACCTATCTCGGCCCAACCTATTTTTCAATTTATCGATTTATTTGTGAATTCATTGAAAAATAAGTCACACCTCTTTATAATTTGAATCTTCATAGGAGTTTGATTAAAAATGAATGAGTAAAAGTATGTATGTTTATAGGCTTTTTTTTCTATTTATTCTGATTTATATTTTTAAGTTATTTATATTAACAATAAATTATTATAATTATTTTTATGTAGGAGAAATATAATAAAATATAGTATTAAGTATATTTCCTTAAGAAAATATAAGTATAATCATTACTAAAAAAAATTCAATATATATACACGGACAAAATAACATTATTATACTATTCGGCATATTTATTCTCATTGATTTTTCAATTTGTCAATTTATTTAACATTACTTGAATTGTTAATTTACAAATGTTTAAGTGAAATAGACTTTTATATAGGTTTGTAGGCTAATCAGACATTAAAAATGACTAGGCTCAGATCTACAAATAAGCTTATAATAGATTACCGGTTCGTCTTAGACTTTGAATTTTTTAGCTCTCAGACTCAGACTTGATAAAACCTATCTCGGCCCAACCTATTTTTCAATTTATCGATTTATTTGTGAATTCATTGAAAAATAAGTCACACCTCTTTATAATTTGAATCTTCATAGGAGTTTGATTAAAAATGAATGAGTAAAAGTATGTATGTTTATAGGCTTTTTTTTCTATTTATTCTGATTTATATTTTTAAGTTATTTATATTAACAATAAATTATTATAATTATTTTTATGTAGGAGAAATATAATAAAATATAGTATTAAGTATATTTCCTTAAGAAAATATAAGTATAATCATTACTAAAAAAAATTCAATATATATACACGGACAAAATAACATTATTATACTATTCGGCATATTTATTCTCATTGATTTTTCAATTTGTCAATTTATTTAACATTACTTGAATTGTTAATTTACAAATGTTTAAGTGAAATAGACTTTTATATAGGTTTGTAGGCTAATCAGACATTAAAAATGACTAGGCTCAGATCTACAAATAAGCTTATAATAGATTACCGGTTCGTCTTAGACTTTGAATTTTTTAGCTCTCAGACTCAGACTTGATAAAACCTATCTCGGCCCAACCTATTTTTCAATTTATCGATTTATTTGTGAATTCATTGAAAAATAAGTCACACCTCTTTATAATTTGAATCTTCATAGGAGTTTGATTAAAAATGAATGAGTAAAAGTATGTATGTTTATAGGCTTTTTTTTCTATTTATTCGGATTTATATTTTTAAGTTATTTATATTAACAATAAATTATTATAATTATTTTTATGTAGGAGAAATATAATAAAATATAGTATTAAGTATATTTCCTTAAGAAAATATAAGTATAATCATTACTAAAAAAAATTCAATATATATACACGGACAAAATAACATTATTATACTATTCGGCATATTTATTCTCATTGATTTTTCAATTTGTCAATTTATTTAACATTACTTGAATTGTTAATTTACAAATGTTTAAGTGAAATAGACTTTTATATAGGTTTGTAGGCTAATCAGACATTAAAAATGACTAGGCTCAGATCTACAAATAAGCTTATAATAGATTACCGGTTCGTCTTAGACTTTGAATTTTTTAGCTCTCAGACTCAGACTTGATAAAACCTATCTCGGCCCAACCTATTTTTCAATTTATCGATTTATTTGTGAATTCATTGAAAAATAAGTCACACCTCTTTATAATTTGAATCTTCATAGGAGTTTGATTAAAAATGAATGAGTAAAAGTATGTATGTTTATAGGCTTTTTTTTCTATTTATTCTGATTTATATTTTTAAGTTATTTATATTAACAATAAATTATTATAATTATTTTTATGTAGGAGAAATATAATAAAATATAGTATTAAGTATATTTCCTTAAGAAAATATAAGTATAATCATTACTAAAAAAAATTCAATATATATACACGGACAAAATAACATTATTATACTATTCGGCATATTTATTCTCATTGATTTTTCAATTTGTCAATTTATTTAACATTACTTGAATTGTTAATTTACAAATGTTTAAGTGAAATAGACTTTTATATAGGTTTGTAGGCTAATCAGACATTAAAAATGACTAGGCTCAGATCTACAAATAAGCTTATAATAGATTACCGGTTCGTCTTAGACTTTGAATTTTTTAGCTCTCAGACTCAGACTTGATAAAACCTATCTCGGCCCAACCTATTTTTCAATTTATCGATTTATTTGTGAATTCATTGAAAAATAAGTCACACCTCTTTATAATTTGAATCTTCATAGGAGTTTGATTAAAAATGAATGAGTAAAAGTATGTATGTTTATAGGCTTTTTTTTCTATTTATTCTGATTTATATTTTTAAGTTATTTATATTAACAATAAATTATTATAATTATTTTTATGTAGGAGAAATATAATAAAATATAGTATTAAGTATATTTCCTTAAGAAAATATAAGTATAATCATTACTAAAAAAAATTCAATATATATACACGGACAAAATAACATTATTATACTATTCGGCATATTTATTCTCATTGATTTTTCAATTTGTCAATTTATTTAACATTACTTGAATTGTTAATTTACAAATGTTTAAGTGAAATAGACTTTTATATAGGTTTGTAGGCTAATCAGACATTAAAAATGACTAGGCTCAGATCTACAAATAAGCTTATAATAGATTACCGGTTCGTCTTAGACTTTGAATTTTTTAGCTCTCAGACTCAGACTTGATAAAACCTATCTCGGCCCAACCTATTTTTCAATTTATCGATTTATTTGTGAATTCATTGAAAAATAAGTCACACCTCTTTATAATTTGAATCTTCATAGGAGTTTGATTAAAAATGAATGAGTAAAAGTATGTATGTTTATAGGCTTTTTTTTCTATTTATTCTGATTTATATTTTTAAGTTATTTATATTAACAATAAATTATTATAATTATTTTTATGTAGGAGAAATATAATAAAATATAGTATTAAGTATATTTCCTTAAGAAAATATAAGTATAATCATTACTAAAAAAAATTCAATATATATACACGGACAAAATAACATTATTATACTATTCGGCATATTTATTCTCATTGATTTTTCAATTTGTCAATTTATTTAACATTACTTGAATTGTTAATTTACAAATGTTTAAGTGAAATAGACTTTTATATAGGTTTGTAGGCTAATCAGACATTAAAAATGACTAGGCTCAGATCTACAAATAAGCTTATAATAGATTACCGGTTCGTCTTAGACTTTGAATTTTTTAGCTCTCAGACTCAGACTTGATAAAACCTATCTCGGCCCAACCTATTTTTCAATTTATCGATTTATTTGTGAATTCATTGAAAAATAAGTCACACCTCTTTATAATTTGAATCTTCATAGGAGTTTGATTAAAAATGAATGAGTAAAAGTATGTATGTTTATAGGCTTTTTTTTCTATTTATTCTGATTTATATTTTTAAGTTATTTATATTAACAATAAATTATTATAATTATTTTTATGTAGGAGAAATATAATAAAATATAGTATTAAGTATATTTCCTTAAGAAAATATAAGTATAATCATTACTAAAAAAAATTCAATATATATACACGGACAAAATAACATTATTATACTATTCGGCATATTTATTCTCATTGATTTTTCAATTTGTCAATTTATTTAACATTACTTGAATTGTTAATTTACAAATGTTTAAGTGAAATAGACTTTTATATAGGTTTGTAGGCTAATCAGACATTAAAAATGACTAGGCTCAGATCTACAAATAAGCTTATAATAGATTACCGGTTCGTCTTAGACTTTGAATTTTTTAGCTCTCAGACTCAGACTTGATAAAACCTATCTCGGCCCAACCTATTTTTCAATTTATCGATTTATTTGTGAATTCATTGAAAAATAAGTCACACCTCTTTATAATTTGAATCTTCATAGGAGTTTGATTAAAAATGAATGAGTAAAAGTATGTATGTTTATAGGCTTTTTTTTCTATTTATTCTGATTTATATTTTTAAGTTATTTATATTAACAATAAATTATTATAATTATTTTTATGTAGGAGAAATATAATAAAATATAGTATTAAGTATATTTCCTTAAGAAAATATAAGTATAATCATTACTAAAAAAAATTCAATATATATACACGGACAAAATAACATTATTATACTATTCGGCATATTTATTCTCATTGATTTTTCAATTTGTCAATTTATTTAACATTACTTGAATTGTTAATTTACAAATGTTTAAGTGAAATAGACTTTTATATAGGTTTGTAGGCTAATCAGACATTAAAAATGACTAGGCTCAGATCTACAAATAAGCTTATAATAGATTACCGGTTCGTCTTAGACTTTGAATTTTTTAGCTCTCAGACTCAGACTTGATAAAACCTATCTCGGCCCAACCTATTTTTCAATTATCGATTTATTTGTGAATTCATTGAAAAATAAGTCACACCTCTTTATAATTTGAATCTTCATAGGAGTTTGATTAAAAATGAATGAGTAAAAGTATGTATGTTTATAGGCTTTTTTTTCTATTTATTCGGATTTATATTTTTAAGTTATTTATATTAACAATAAATTATTATAATTATTTTTATGTAGGAGAAATATAATAAAATATAGTATTAAGTATATTTCCTTAAGAAAATATAAGTATAATCATTACTAAAAAAAATTCAATATATATACACGGACAAAATAACATTATTATACTATTCGGCATATTTATTCTCATTGATTTTTCAATTTGTCAATTTATTTAACGTTACTTGAATTGTTAATTTACAAATGTTTAAGTGAAATAGACTTTTATATAGGTTTGTAGGCTAATCAGACATTAAAAATGACTAGGCTCAGATCTACAAATAAGCTTATAATAGATTAATGGTTCGTCTTAGACTTTGAATTTTTTAGCTCTCAGACTCAGACTTGATAAAACCTATCTCGGCCCAACCTATTTTTCAATTTATCGATTTATTTGTGAATTCATTGAAAAATAAGTCACACCTCTTTATAATTTGAATCTTCATAGGAGTTTGATTAAAAATGAATGAGTAAAAGTATGTATGTTTATAGGCTTTTTTTTCTATTTATTCTGATTTATATTTTTAAGTTATTTATATTAACAATAAATTATTATAATTATTTTTATGTAGGAGAAATATAATAAAATATAGTATTAAGTATATTTCCTTAAGAAAATATAAGTATAATCATTACTAAAAAAAATTCAATATATATACACGGACAAAATAACATTATTATACTATTCGGCATATTTATTCTCATTGATTTTTCAATTTGTCAATTTATTTAACATTACTTGAATTGTTAATTTACAAATGTTTAAGTGAAATAGACTTTTATATAGGTTTGTAGGCTAATCAGACATTAAAAATGACTAGGCTCAGATCTACAAATAAGCTTATAATAGATTACCGGTTCGTCTTAGACTTTGAATTTTTTAGCTCTCAGACTCAGACTTGATAAAACCTATCTCGGCCCAACCTATTTTTCAATTTATCGATTTATTTGTGAATTCATTGAAAAATAAGTCACACCTCTTTATAATTTGAATCTTCATAGGAGTTTGATTAAAAATGAATGAGTAAAAGTATGTATGTTTATAGGCTTTTTTTTTCTATTTATTCTGATTTATATTTTTAAGTTATTTATATTAACAATAAATTATTATAATTATTTTTATGTAGGAGAAATATAATAAAATATAGTATTAAGTATATTTCCTTAAGAAAATATAAGTATAATCATTACTAAAAAAAATTCAATATATATACACGGACAAAATAACATTATTATACTATTCGGCATATTTATTCTCATTGATTTTTCAATTTGTCAATTTATTTAACATTACTTGAATTGTTAATTTACAAATGTTTAAGTGAAATAGACTTTTATATAGGTTTGTAGGCTAATCAGACATTAAAAATGACTAGGCTCAGATCTACAAATAAGCTTATAATAGATTACCGGTTCGTCTTAGACTTTGAATTTTTTAGCTCTCAGACTCAGACTTGATAAAACCTATCTCGGCCCAACCTATTTTCAATTTATCGATTTATTTGTGAATTCATTGAAAAATAAGTCACACCTCTTTATAATTTGAATCTTCATAGGAGTTTGATTAAAAATGAATGAGTAAAAGTATGTATGTTTATAGGCTTTTTTTTCTATTTATTCTGATTTATATTTTTAAGTTATTTATATTAACAATAAATTATTATAATTATTTTTATGTAGGAGAAATATAATAAAATATAGTATTAAGTATATTTCCTTAAGAAATATAAGTATAATCATTACTAAAAAAAATTCAATATATATACACGGACAAAATAACATTATTATACTATTCGGCATATTTATTCTCATTGATTTTTCAATTTGTCAATTTATTTAACATTACTTGAATTGTTAATTTACAAATGTTTAAGTGAAATAGACTTTTATATAGGTTTGTAGGCTAATCAGACATTAAAAATGACTAGGCTCAGATCTACAAATAAGCTTATAATAGATTACCGGTTCGTCTTAGACTTTGAATTTTTAGCTCTCAGACTCAGACTTGATAAAACCTATCTCGGCCCAACCTATTTTTCAATTTATCGATTTATTTGTGAATTCATTGAAAAATAAGTCACACCTCTTTATAATTTGAATCTTCATAGGAGTTTGATTAAAAATGAATGAGTAAAAGTATGTATGTTTATAGGCTTTTTTTTCTATTTATTCTGATTTATATTTTTAAGTTATTTATATTAACAATAAATTATTATAATTATTTTTATGTAGGAGAAATATAATAAAATATAGTATTAAGTATATTTCCTTAAGAAAATATAAGTATAATCATTACTAAAAAAAATTCAATATATATACACGGACAAAATAACATTATTATACTATTCGGCATATTTATTCTCATTGATTTTTCAATTTGTCAATTATTTAACATTACTTGAATTGTTAATTTACAAATGTTTAAGTGAAATAGACTTTTATATAGGTTTGTAGGCTAATCAGACATTAAAAATGACTAGGCTCAGATCTACAAATAAGCTTATAATAGATTACCGGTTCGTCTTAGACTTTGAATTTTTTAGCTCTCAGACTCAGACTTGATAAAACCTATCTCGGCCCAACCTATTTTTCAATTTATCGATTTATTTGTGAATTCATTGAAAAATAAGTCACACCTCTTTATAATTTGAATCTTCATAGGAGTTTGATTAAAAATGAATGAGTAAAAGTATGTATGTTTATAGGCTTTTTTTTCTATTTATTCTGATTTATATTTTTAAGTTATTTATATTAACAATAAATTATTATAATTATTTTTATGTAGGAGAAATATAATAAAATATAGTATTAAGTATATTTCCTTAAGAAAATATAAGTATAATCATTACTAAAAAAAATTCAATATATATACACGGACAAAATAACATTATTATACTATTCGGCATATTTATTCTCATTGATTTTTCAATTTGTCAATTTATTTAACATTACTTGAATTGTTAATTTACAAATGTTTAAGTGAAATAGACTTTTATATAGGTTTGTAGGCTAATCAGACATTAAAAATGACTAGGCTCAGATCTACAAATAAGCTTATAATAGATTACCGGTTCGTCTTAGACTTTGAATTTTTTAGCTCTCAGACTCAGACTTGATAAAACCTATCTCGGCCCAACCTATTTTTCAATTTATCGATTTATTTGTGAATTCATTGAAAAATAAGTCACACCTCTTTATAATTTGAATCTTCATAGGAGTTTGATTAAAAATGAATGAGTAAAAGTATGTATGTTTATAGGCTTTTTTTTCTATTTATTCGGATTTATATTTTTAAGTTATTTATATTAACAATAAATTATTATAATTATTTTTATGTAGGAGAAATATAATAAAATATAGTATTAAGTATATTTCCTTAAGAAAATATAAGTATAATCATTACTAAAAAAAATTCAATATATATACACGGACAAAATAACATTATTATACATTCGGCATATTTATTCTCATTGATTTTTCAATTTGTCAATTTATTTAACGTTACTTGAATTGTTAATTTACAAATGTTTAAGTGAAATAGACTTTATATAGGTTTGTAGGCTAATCAGACATTAAAAATGACTAGGCTCAGATCTACAAATAAGCTTATAATAGATTAATGGTTCGTCTTAGACTTTGAATTTTTTAGCTCTCAGACTCAGACTTGATAAAACCTATCTCGGCCCAACCTATTTTTCAATTATCGATTTATTTGTGAATTCATTGAAAAATAAGTCACACCTCTTTATAATTTGAATCTTCATAGGAGTTTGATTAAAAATGAATGAGTAAAAGTATGTATGTTTATAGGCTTTTTTTTCTATTTATTCGGATTTATATTTTTAAGTTATTTATATTAACAATAAATTATTATAATTATTTTTATTTAGGAGAAATATAATAAAATATAGTATTAAGTATATTTCCTTAAGAAAATATAAGTATAATCATTACTAAAAAAATTCAATATATATACACGACAAAATAACATTATTATACTATTCGGCATATTTATTCTCATTGATTTTTCAATTTGTCAATTTATTTAACATTACTTGAATTGTTAATTTACAAATGTTTAAGTGAAATAGACTTTTATATAGGTTTGTAGGCTAATCAGACATTAAAAATGACTAGGCTCAGATCTACAAATAAGCTTATAATAGATTACCGGTTCGTCTTAGACTTTGAATTTTTTAGCTCTCAGACTCAGACTTGATAAAACCTATCTCGGCCCAACCTATTTTTCAATTTATCGATTTATTTGTGAATTCATTGAAAAATAAGTCACACCTCTTTATAATTTGAATCTTCATAGGAGTTTGATTAAAAATGAATGAGTAAAAGTATGTATGTTTATAGGCTTTTTTTTCTATTTATTCTGATTTATATTTTTAAGTTATTTATATTAACAATAAATTATTATAATTATTTTTATGTAGGAGAAATATAATAAAATATAGTATTAAGTATATTTCCTTAAGAAAATATAAGTATAATCATTACTAAAAAAAATTCAATATATATACACGGACAAAATAACATTATTATACTATTCGGCATATTTATTCTCATTGATTTTTCAATTTGTCAATTTATTTAACATTACTTGAATTGTTAATTTACAAATGTTTAAGTGAAATAGACTTTTATATAGGTTTGTAGGCTAATCAGACATTAAAAATGACTAGGCTCAGATCTACAAATAAGCTTATAATAGATTACCGGTTCGTCTTAGACTTTGAATTTTTTAGCTCTCAGACTCAGACTTGATAAAACCTATCTCGGCCCAACCTATTTTTCAATTTATCGATTTATTTGTGAATTCATTGAAAAATAAGTCACACCTCTTTATAATTTGAATCTTCATAGGAGTTTGATTAAAAATGAATGAGTAAAAGTATGTATGTTTATAGGCTTTTTTTTCTATTTATTCGGATTTATATTTTTAAGTTATTTATATTAACAATAAATTATTATAATTATTTTTATGTAGGAGAAATATAATAAAATATAGTATTAAGTATATTTCCTTAAGAAAATATAAG